>SAUE01000070.1:22358-64723 GCA_009724625.1 Deladenus siricidicola
CGTTCCTAAAGTTCAAATTTCGGGCATTACTAAAACATTCAAATATTCGCCAAAAGCGAATTCCTTTCAAAACCATATTTCGTAAGTGCTCAAATTCTTCGAACTTCTCGCTTAATTCAATTTCTCAGTCTGTCTCGAGATCGCGAACGAGCCCTTTCCCAGAAGTTGCTCAAGCACTGTTAAGTTGTGCAACCTGTAGCTCAGCGGTCTAGAGCACTTGCCCGGTTAGTGGGGTACGTGGGTTCGACTCCCACCAGGAAGATCAATCAATAGTGCTTTTTAAGGAGTCAAAGTGAGGTGTAAGTGAACGATCTCCTCATCCTCAATATAATCTTTTTCCTATTCACGCGCGGCTAACTAATTTTTTGGTTGGCCGCCGCGACAGACAGCCCCCCCCCCAAAATTCGAAAAAAAATTTTCTAGATAAACTGCACTTTACCCCCCCCCCCCAGAATTTCAAAACTTTTTTGATGTTTTTCTACGTAGTTTGATGCGTTGATCACGAATTCGACATTTATTTCCGGCGGAAGTTCCAAAAAAAGTGCCCAAACCGGGTGTCGAAGTGTTGAAAACCACAGGGGGGACCAAGGTATAATTTTCGAAAAAAAAATCAAAATTTTTTTGCTTAAAATCGTTTCTAAACAAATTAGAAAGCATTAAAACGAGTTTCTCTTAGGTGCTAGGCTGAGCCCTAGGCTTAGGCGCAGCTTATGCTGGGCCTATTTGATTTTAGGTCCAGTAGAAGCTCGGTTGTTCCTGGGTATGGTAGGTTAAGCCTTAGGCGACGTTTTACCTTGGTCCCCCCTGTGGTTTTTGACATTTTGACGCCCGATTTTCCTGTCAACTATGATTGAAGCCCTGTTTTAGGGCACTTTCTGCGGTCCTGCCGGGAAGAAGAAGAAAACACGAGATGAGCAGCCAAAAGGCACAACAGGAGGCGGCGCTGAAAATGGTGGCCGACCTCGAGATCGAAATGATGTCCGACATGTATAAGCGAATGTCCAATAGCTGCCATGTAAGAAAAAAATTTTTTTTTCGCAGCCCGTTAATCGGAAGGAAAATATGATTTTTAGAATAGAGGACAACTTTTTTTGCGACTTGAGTTGAGTATCGGCTCTACTTTTTTTCTAATACAGATCGGACGTTTTTTTCTATATGTTCAGTAGGTTTAGGCTGCTTGTGATCCTCTAAGGAAGCATATCACACGCAAAAATAAAACAATTTTCCGTCAGAAAAAGTTTATTTTTTGAATATGTTTAGGAGAAGTGCATATCCTCCACTTATCGTGAGGCGGATCTCACCAAAGGCGAGGCGGTGTGTCTGGACCGGTGCGTGGCGAAGTACCTCAACATTCACGATCGACTCGGCAAGGTGCTCACGCAGATGGCGCAACACGACGACCACCAACTGCAGCAAGTGGCCGCCGGCGCGGAAAACGCGAAATGAGTCTCGAGCGGAAATGAAAGTGGGCGAAAGCGTTTTTTCGTCTTTTATTTTTCGCCTTTTTGTTGCGTATGATGGGCATATTAGCTAAGGGAAGGGGAAGGGCGGATTTAATTAATTGGAGAATTTTTATGTCGTCTAGAATATAATAACTCCAGAGAAAATAGGCGAACTTTGATGAAATCAAATTTTATTATTACAATTGTTTTGTAATTATTGAGGAAAAATATTTGTTTTTATTCAAATTACCAAAATTCTAGTGAAATTATTCTCAAGTTTTAGACTATTATTTTTGGTATCCTGATTTCATGAGTACCATTTTTGTAGCTTAGAGAGAGTGTGTTTTTTCTTTCAAATTATGTACTGCATTCCTCGGTATATTGCTTTGTTATTGTTAATTTTTGGTTTGCTATGTTTATATAACCAAATAAAAACATGTTTTTTTCGGTTTTATAATTTTATTTGTATAAGCGCACGATGACATATATTCTCTACAATTTTGAATTTTCCGCTTGCTGATTCAAAAATTCCAACTTTTTTCAAAAATATCAATCATTTAAGAGACTGAAGGCATTGTGAAAATGTGAAATTTTGGTTCTTTTCCGTTATCTGACCGCAATTTTTTTAAAACTTTGTGTTTTTTATATTGTTAGGGGTTTTTGGGGTCACAAAAAAAATTTGCGGTCAAACGTAACGGAAAAGAACCGAAATTTTATCAATTTCGAAACAAAATTGGTGAAATTGTTTGAGATTGTCAAAATTTAATTGCAGTTGAAAAAGCCTTCGATGGAGTCGGAAGAGGACGACATTACCCCAAGTGTGGCGCCCGACGGCCGTTCAGACGACGGAAAAGCGAGGGAAATCACTGCACAGACCGAGGTATGCAGATTTTTATTTAGAGAGGCTCGACAAATATATTTTTTTCATTTTTTGGAGGAAAGAAGATGAATTTTTTTTGATTTGTGAGAAACGAGATTTAGTATAATTTGAAGCGATCGAATTATTTTAGTATTATTTTGGTGATATGAATCTACCTCGGGATATTTTTCTCCGTGGCCAAGTCGAAAGTAATGCCGAAGGATGTAAGTTATTGTTTTGTTTCAATTCTTTGAAATGCTCATTTTCCATTTTCACAAGCAAATTCTTATTCTTTTTAACAAATCTAATAATTGAAAGGTATTATTGCATAAGTTGATTGTTCATTTTGCACTCTGCTCCAATTCATATGAATTTTTGCAGGGGTCCCACTGTCGGTAATGCTGAAGTTCAATCGGCTACTGAAAATTTCAGTAGATCCTGCGGAAATTTCCGCGGCGCTACGCAAATATTCCACGTTGATGGAAGTGTCAACGACCGGAGACGAAATTCGTCGCCGCCCCGACCACCCCGTGCCAGAAATTACGCCAGAATTCTGGAAGGCGGTCAAGGCTCGTACCGTCATAGTGGTACATTTTTTCAATTTTTAACGTTTGACAAAAACTTTTGTTTTTTGAATTCAATTTTTGACACATATTTTGTCATACATTGTTGTCAGTTATTTTCTAGTCAGGTTTTCACATCAACACCACCATCGACAGTCTGATTGGGTTTATGCGCTCGCAAAGCGCCGAAGTCGAGAATGTTTTTATGCGCAAGACGGCGAGCGGCGTTTTGCTGGACGGCAAGGTTGTCGTTGTCTCTGACGCGAAATATTTGTTTAAAGGCTCAATTTTTGTTACATTTCGAAACGAGGAAAGCGCAAAGAAATTTGTGGCGACAAGTACCGGATTTACTTTTGAGGTGCTTTTTATTTTTTGATTTGATTGGTGTAAGATTTATGAGCGTTTTTTGCTTTACATTGGATAATTTTTTTAATTTTAAAAATTGAATCTTTTTCTTTCCTTCCTTTAGGGTAAAGAGCTCGAGGCCCAGCTCCAGAATGACTTTTACGCGGCCAGAAAGGCGAAAGTTAGCTCGGAGAATCGTCGAAAACGCCGTAGCGAAACGCGTCGTTTGAGGCTTAAAAAATGGAGATTGCGGAAGAAGGATCCCGCGTACTACTACCAACTGGCTGGCTATGGCAATGAGGAAGAGGGTGGTGAAATGGACGAGGAGGACGGCGATGTGGAGGAGGTCGAATTTGAGGTGGAACAGGAAAACCAGCAAGCGGAACTCTCTGCTGCAGCTGCTTCGGCTAATTCCGCGACGCACCCCACGAATGAAGAAGATGACTCGGCTACGGAATGGACGATAGTGGAAGCGACGTCAATGACCGAAATCCGTCCAATTGACGAGACGCTCGTCGCCGACACAACTGCGGTAGCGACGACCGCTGTAGATCAATCGGTATGTGAAAATTATTACGTTACATATTGATAATTGTTAAAAACTTTATTCTTTATTAAAAAAAAATTATTAAAAAAAAGAATAAAGTTTTTAACAATTATAAATGTTAGTGAAAATTTATTAAAAGTTATGGTGAGAAAGGTGCGTGTTTAGACACCGACACAGGCGACGATCAACGACGGCCATCATTACCGCCTCTGTCGCAGACACACTCCTCCTACAGCCAACATCAACCAACCGCATCCGTCAACTTCCAATGTGTCAACCACGATGCCTAATGCCAACGGAGAAGTCAGTACCGCCTCGACCATACCAGACACGTCGCCGACCGTCCTACTTACGGTGGGGGAATTGCAGCGTTTCCACTTAGCCGACATCTTGGAGCTGTTTTACCGACATGGAGAGGTGGTAAATCTGCGCACGGAAGGCGTTCTCTGCAGTGTACGTGTTAACTTTTCAAAATGTGTATCTATGGGGAGGGGTCTCTCTGAGCAAAGAGGTCTGCCCCAATGTAAAAAAAGAAGCAAAATCAAAGCGATTTTTCGTTACGAAGCGAAAGACAAAAGCCGCTGAAAAAATATGTTAAAAATGCGGTGATTTTTTCAACTTGTTCTTACGAAACTATTATACATATATAAAAAGATTACGAAGTAATTTTTCAAATTTTTAATTCGTTTTTCCCCTTTTCAAAACCTCTTGCTTAAAAATTTTGTGAAAGTGATTTCGTCAAAAAAGAGCACATCGAGAGCATTCAAAAAACATAGTGAATTTTTTTATTTGTTGCGAGACAAAACTTGTGGCCGTTGAAAGAAATCACTTCAAGCCACCCCTTCGACATGTTTTAGATGAAAGTTCGTTTGAGGGCATCGGAGAAAGAGGCGGCGAAATTGTGTGTGCTTAAGGCACATGAACTGGGTGCGAGAATTGTGGAATTGGCAACAACAACTTCTGTACCAAACAACAACACCAAGACAACAACAAGTAGTCCTGCGCCGCCGAGTGCTGCCCTAACCGCACCATCTGCTCAAGTTCAAGATTCTGCGTTGAACTCTTTGGAAATATCTGCGCAGAATCTTCAACTCGTATCGTCGAACTCTTTGGCGGAAAATCACAATGAAGCAGGAAATAACACTCACCGGCGTCGAAAACGTCAATGTTACTCCCATAATCGCGCCGATAGCGCGACTAGCAGCGCCAATATTGATATAACAGACAGTGGGACGAGTGGAACTGTTTCGGCCAACACCGCCGCCGCGCATGAAGCTATCGACGAAGTCGCTTACGTGAATGTGAACGACCTCAATCCGGCCACAGTGAAAAAAAGTCGCCGCATTATCTTTACATATCAATAACGAGCCAGAGCAGAGAGGTTCGACGCTTTTAAAAAGAGCACCGACGGAAATAAAAAATATTTTTAACTGGAAAAGAAATAGTTTCTCTGTTTCTCTGGATCGATTAATCAATTGAAAAAAAGGAAAAACAAATTTATTCTGCCTATATCATCCAAAACAACAACGCTTTAAACAACTGTGATCTTCTTGGGCTGGAAAAGCTTACTTCTTCTTGGGCTGGGAAAAGGGCACTTCGCCCTTTTCCTCGGCTACTTCCTGGTCGATTTCCTCAAGGAAAGTCTCTTGTTTAACGGCGTGCACCGGGTAATAATCGATCCCTACCACCACCCCCATTCATAAGATTAATCCGCCGATGTTCTAAATTGCCAATTCCCCCGAACCCATTTTTTCATTTGAATTTTTTTTGGAGCGCGCCCGGGTAGGACCAGGGTAATGTGAACCTGTCTTTTATACCACTCTGCCGCCCCCCGAAAAAGNCCCCCCCCCCCCCCCCCCCGGATCTGACTGCCGGGTGTTCCTAAATTTGTTTGTTGTGTTAATATAGTAAAATTAGAAGTTAATAGATTTAACTTGTTTATACTTTTTTGTTAATACTTTATTCGTCGCATTTTTCAACAAGCCGGTTAATAAGCTAGTATTGGGTTGACGAACGGTTTTTTTCGGTTTTTCAAACAGCTTTATAAATGTTTTTTTTGGCAAAGTGTATATATACTTTTTTCTAAAAATTTAATTTTTTCCTATTTTTCAGGCTTGGAGACAAAAATCAGCATTTTCGACAACTGCTTTCCTTCATGGAGCATGAAAAACTGCCAAAACCGCTCAGGACATACGCCGCGTGTATTGAGAAGGTGTCTTAGGCGTATCTATCGCACAAAAATGGTTTCCGCGAGTGGTTTCGGCAAATTTATGCTCCATGAAGGGAAGCAGTCGTCGAAAATGCTAATTTTTGCCTTGAAAAATAAAAAGCTTGAAAAATAATAAAAATTAAATTATTCAAAAAAACGGATTTGTAGAGCAGATTTTAAAGCTCTTTGAAAAAACCATAGTCAGAAAACCACTGTTCCCCCCTGTGGTTTTTTTGGCGTTTCCTGGCAAAAAAATTTTCTTCGAAATTCTACTAGGCTATAAAAAGCCTATAACAGGCTTGTTATTTAATTTTTAAAATTAATTCTAATTTTACTATATTAAAAAAAATATTAAAACCTGGCAGTCAGATCACATGTACTTGTTCTGACCAGGCGCGGGTCCGAAGAGAAGGGGAAAATCGAAAAAGTGACCTGACCATGTGCGTTGGCCGCAATTGTCGCGCAGCACGGTTCTGACCATGACCGGGCAAAAATAAATGTTCCCTGACCGGTCACTTTCTAAATTTTTTGGCGAAATTTCTTTCATTCCGCCAAACAGTGTCAGTCAAGGTCAAAAAAAAGACCAGGTCAGGGAACATTTGCCCGGTCATGGTCATCAAATTGCGGCTATTGCAATTGCGGCCCGGACAATTGCGGCCGAAACAGTTACGGCCCGTTGTTCCTTTATTAAAAAATATATTCCGGCTAAAACTTAGGCTTAGGCCTTCGGCTAAACCTTAGGCGAGTCCCGTGGCTATGCGGAACCAACCAGACCCCTGTGATTTACCCACAAAAAATTGCCCCCATGCCTTAATAAAAGTAAAAGAATTGGATAATTTTTAATAAAGGAACAATGGACCATAACTGTTCGGTCCTTCGGTTTTCGAAATATGCGCCGAAAGTTTCGAAAAATTCGATTTTTCAAAAGTTGAACAAAAATTTTCCGCGGATTTTTTGAAACCCGAAGGAAAAACATTGAAAATTACCCCTGATACATCTTAAAATAATAAATTGCGGGGAATTTATTTGAAGCCCAATTCAATAAGCTAGAGCTCTTTTCTTTTATTAGCTTCACAACCAGTTGTTTAGAAATGAAAATTTCACCTTTTTATTCTTCTTGAATATGTCCTGAATGCGCTCGTAGTTCATCTTCTCGAATTCCTTTGCGAAACGTTGTTGCGCTCGTGGCAGGTCCTCCAACGACACCGGTTGCGCCATATCGGAGTCATCGGCGACCAGCTTGTTTTTGGGGATCCGGACCTGGACGTTTGAGCCGGGCACCGACGCCGCGAATCTCCTGTGAACGAGAAACTGTCGCTGGCAACTTTGCGATTTCACAAGCCGAATGCAGTTCGGCACTAGGCGCTGCTTCAGATGCGCTGTGGAGCACGATGCAGTCGAGCGAACACCAATCATTCCGCCGAAATTTTTAAAAACTTGAAGAAGCTAAGGAATTCAGATAGTAAAAAAATTTTAAATTCATGGTGGAAAACACATATCTAAAATATTCCCAAGTAAGGCAATTACCATTTTGTCAACCAAGAAAAGCCACATAAAAGAAGTCATTCATTTTAAAACTGACATTATTCAATCGCAATATGTAATACCGGAACGATTTGCGAGCATACCAGAAAAAATTGAAAATATCAACGTTTTTTGTCGTACAATATTTAAACAATAAAAGGTAAATAAATAATGAAGACTAATAATAATACCAACATCATGCTCATGGAAATTTAAAAGAGGTGCTAGTGAGCAAGAGGTACATGTAATACAAAATGCTACTTGAAAGCGAATTTCTCAAAACTACATGGAAAAAAGCAGTGGCTTCTTTTCATAATGGATATTCTTATAAAAAATTTACCCGAGTAAATTTAAAATAGTTCAATCTTTTAGCTCCAAACTCCCTTCATAAGATTAGCTCTTACAATTTTTGTGTTTCTCACCTACAACCATTATTGATATTTCTTGAGCGCGGCGATTCGTTCAGGCGACGGCGGATGCGAGTGGTTGACCGCCGAGTAGAGCCAATCGTCAACGGGCAACGACAAATTGTCGCGACCCAGCTTGATCAGCGCTGAGCGAAGCAGGGGCGCATAGCCGAGCTCGGCCGAAAAGCGATCGGCCGCGAATTCGGCGTAGCGTGAGTAGAAGGACATCGCAACGGAGAGGAGCTCGTTGTAGGGTGCGGTGACGAACTGCATGACGAGCACGATACCGATGATCACCGGCTGACTGCCGTTAAAGCCAAACGCCACGTACAGCGACTCCTGTCTATAGAAATAGGCAAACACGGCTAGCAACAGTAGCGAATTTATCTAAAAAATTTATGTTGTTAGATGGGATTTTGAATGCATTTTTTGGAATTTTTCTGAAACCGGCCTTTGCTATACGAAAAATATAAACAAAAAAGTATTTATTGATTTTTAAGTGCAAAATAAACAAAATTCTTTAAAATTTCCCCGAAACCGAAAAATTATTTAATTACTTTTAACGACATTGAACAAAATAAATACAACAATACCTCCATGATTACGAGGTTGTAGACGGTGTGCCACAGTTTCCAATGACCCAATTCGTGTCCCAAAACCGCAACCACCTCATCATCCGACATTCCCAAGCGTTTGTGCTCCTTTTTCTCCTCATCCTTGACACCTTCGTCAACTGGCTTAAAAAATATATGTATGGTTGCAATATTTTTTCAAAATTACGCAAAAACAATAAATGGTAAAATTTTGTTAATTTCATATATTTATTAAAAATTAGCGAAATTACTACCTTATCGGAAGCAACCTTCTCATCCTCGTCAACGATTGCAGACTTTTTCGAATCAGACGTTTTTTCCGCTTCATCCTTCAGCTTTTCGTTCAACTCCTCGCTTAGCAATGTATCGTACAAAACAATGCGTTTGTTATTCCAAAATCCATACATGTATGCATTACTGTGCGCCGATCGCTTTGAGCCTAAAATCAACAAAAAATTATGAGTTACAACACACACAAACACAGAAAAGCCTTTAGAAAAATTAGTTAATGTACCTTGTACTACGAAAAGTTTTTTCAGAGGATAATCCACCCTAGTGGCTAGAGCCTCGATCTTTTCTTTCAAATTACTAGCGGGCAGTGGCGTGTATTTGTCAAATAATGGCGCAATGAATTCCGGATAAATTGTCATCATCACCTAAACAGAAAATGTAATCTATTTAATGGATACTTAAATAGATTCTAATTGTTGTGAAAAGCAAGTATCAATAAATGCATTTTAAAGCAATTAATATTTTTTAACAAAAATTTTATGTTAACCAATACTTATTAAAAAACCCTTACAAAAATTACGACGCACAAAAAGATCCAAACGTATAAAAAGAAGAATTTTCCGCCCGCTTTCACAATCCAAATGACAGCGGCAACGATCGGTACGGACATCAGTTGGCTGACCACCAACTTTTTCAATTGATCCGTGAAAAAGAAAGGCACAGTCTAAATTACTGTTATTGTATTGACAGTCCAACGCAGCAATCTTCCTCCCCAATTAGGTAAAAGATCCCACAACATACTGTTAGTTACATTGTAAAATTGTGATCAAAGTTGACGTATAAAAATTTTTAACACAAAAAATTCGCAGTTTATTATTTTTTTATTCATGAGTAAATCATCTCTTCCAGTAACTTTACAGGATGATTCATTACAAGAGGATCGCCATTATGTAAACCCCATATTACTTGTTTGTTGAAGCCGTGCTTCTGCTCGATAATGAAAGTGTCATAATAGTTGAATGGCATACCAATAATCGTTTCAACAACCGAACAAAATGAAATGAAAATAATCGAGTGACAAATCTAAATTACAAGATAAACAAATACGAAAATAAAATTAAAATATAATCACCTCGCCCTCGCCAAATAACGATTGACTCCAACCGCCGGTAAGCGACCAAATTATCGGCAAAACATTGCACAGTAAGACAACCTAAAATGATTCAAACTTGTAAAAATTTATGAAACCCCTTAACAAACTCACAGTCATTTCAACTTTGCCGAAAATAGCCTCGACAAATCCAAAACGATGACGATCGAGCTTGTAGAGACGTGCCTTTTTGTAATCCTCCTCGGAAATGATTTCCGCAACATTTTCAGGTCTTTTTTCGTTATCCAAATGCACTTTATACTAAAATATGTGTTGTGTTGTACAAAATTGATCATTCAACAACAACATACGAAAAAATTTCGTTGAAAAAATTACACAAATTTCACGCAAAAGATATAAGTTCGTCAAATTTTTAAATTTTGATTTCATTTTGCGTATGGAACGAATCTTCAAAAAACGTTTTTCACCAAAAAAAAGCTTACGGAATTTTTTCCACGAAATTTTTCATAGCGGGAAAAACCAAAGAAAATTTTCACACGAAAAAAAAGAAAAAGCCTCAAATCACAATATAAAGGCGCAAAAACAAACCTGTCTAAAGGCTAAATAGATGTCCCACAGAAAAGTAGCCCAAAAAAATACGAACAAAGACCAAAATATAGAATTTGGCGTCATTCTGGAAAAAAATACCTTAAAAAGTAAATAATTTCAAATCGAATATATGCAAAAATCAGACTCCATCTGTAGGATAAACTCCATCCAGTATCCAGTAACGTAATATAACAAAATGAACAAAAGCTTTTATTTTTTGTTTTATCACAAATTTACCAGAGAATAAACTTATTACTACACAAAAATTAATTTATCACAACTGGCTCATATAGTTATGTACAGTTTTTGGTTCACATTCATAATCGGACCATAATTTTTTATGTAGGTCTTTTCACACCAGAAATTACGTCGTAAAACATGAAAAACTCAACAAAAACAAAACAATAAGCAAGAAACAACATTAAATTTTGAATTCCTCGTGTCAAAAAAACTGAAATTTTTTGTTCAATTTCGTGTTCCGATAATGCATAACAACCCAATTTCCTACCAGTATATTGTTAAAATATGACGATTATTGTAAAAAAAGCATCGGAAATAATTGTAATAGATTTTTATGCAAAAAAATTCAAAGTTGAAAAACAAATTCAATAAAATGAAAAATGGGTAAAAACGCTGAAAACAAACTATTCACCGCAAAAAGAACAAAAATTTCTATAGTAAAATATGTTGGTAGGAAAAGTTTAAAAAAATCAAATGCAATTAAAAAACAAATGTTTTTAATTAATGTACGTGAAATGCATGCATGAAAAAATGCTGCAAATTATGGTCCACAACATTGAAAAATCAGTATATATGCAATGATTTTAGCTTTGCGAATCAAACTCGAATTCCTGAAAAAAGAAACAAATAACATTATCAAAAAAATCGAAAAAGGTCAAACCTGTGGCATAATATTGGCAAATGGGTCCTGTAAGAGCTCTTGGGCCGACGGTCTCTTATGAGGATCAATGGAAAGACAAAGTTGCAGAAAAGAATACGTCATTTGGCATTTGAGAATATCGGCCGGAATCCGAGGTTGTATACCCGAACCAAGATGATAAATGATTTGAAATTCATGATCCAAATAATGGTACGGCTTCTAAAACATTACTGATACAAAAATTTTAGAAAATTTTTTGAATTTTTTAATATCACAATAATTTAAAACTCATAATAAAAAAGGACCAAATGAATTTTTCAAATACTCACTTTTCCCGTTAGCATTTCCAAAACCACACATCCCATACTCCAAATGTCTACGGCACGGCCGTAGCCGACGTAATTTCCACCGCCGCTGCCGTTTTGCTCGTCAGGCGAAACGCCCAAGTCTTCTATCATAATTCCGCCGTTAGTTTGTATTTCCGGTGCCATGTACATTGTAGTGCCTAAAAATATATCGCGTTAATTCATCGATTTTTCTTTGGTTTTTTTTCGTAAAATCATACCAACATAGCTGACCAACTCGCCAAAATTTGTTTTTGTCCCATGCAGTCGAAAAGAACAACCAAAGTCTCCCAACTTCAACACATTTTTACTACCAAGAAAAATATTCGCCGCTAAATTTATAAAGATATATGCATACATTAAATGTAACTTTGAAAAAGTAAACAATTATTAAAGATAATCAAACCAGATAACACTTTTTAAACAAATTAAAGCTCACGCTTAATGTCACGATGAACAATATTATGCTCGTGTAT
Organism: Deladenus siricidicola; assembly: GCA_009724625.1. NCBI lineage: Eukaryota > Metazoa > Nematoda > Chromadorea > Rhabditida > Sphaerulariidae > Deladenus > Deladenus siricidicola. The sequence goes on from SAUE01000070.1 coordinate 34,478, forward strand.
ATAGCTAATGGCTTGTAATAAGTAATGGGTATATCGGCGAACGCAACCCAAATCCAACCGCTCACGGCACACGCGAGCTAGTGTGCCCTCACTACAATACTCCATAAAAATGAGCAATTCGTCCTAAAAAATTAATCAAATTTAAAAAATTCAATGCATTCAAATCTAAAAAACCAACCGTATGCACTTCCACGCAATAATATTTCACCAAATTCGGATGATCCAATTGGCGCAAAATGTCCACTTCGTCGACGAGTGCGTTTAAGCTGCTGTTGTTCTCGCGGCGAACCTGCACCTGTTTCATCGCCATTAAGCACTTATCTCTCAGGTTCATTACCAAAAAGACGCTGCCAAAACTACCGCTTCCTAAAAAATAATAACCAAAAACAATGTTTCATATATGACAAAATAAAACACGAATGAACTATTTGAGCTTGTAAAAGCGTAACAAACAACAAAAAAAATTAAAGTTCATATATATTTTTAATAAAAAAATACCCAAATTCCTTTCCAAACGTTGCCATTCAAACGGCGCTTTTTTCGATGCCAAAAAGAAAGTATTGAAGTTATATCCATCTGTCGCTTCCACAACTTTGCCAATTTTGTGTTGGTCCTTAAACACATCTCATAATAAACCAAAAAATTTCTTTAAACAAATTTTACCCTTAGAATGTTTTGTCGTCGTTCTTCCATCTTTTCAATGCTGTTATTAATTCGATCAATTACTGATATTTTTTTGGACATGTAATATTCTTCCAAATTCAGCGAGCTAACTTCGTTCAAGTAATGTGCGCTGGTATTCATGTCACTCAAATTTGAAAATGATGGATGTTCTAAACCAAACAACAGTTTGCTAAAAAATATTTTGATTTTAAAGCATAATTAAAAACCTATAATGCAAAATAAAAATACCCGATACGTTAAACGATCGAATATGTTCCACGCAAGAGCGAATAGACGCGACTAATCTCTAAATTTGAAATAGCATATTTTTTTCAAAAATCAATTAAAATATCTAAAAACTACAAAGCAAAATTTGAATTAAAAAATATACATACTATCATAAAAAAATTACATGAATTTCGTTGTCCTTCAATTTGTCGGACTTAAAGATGTGATTGGGCATATTCAAAAGATAGTTTAGTGGAGCCATCGCCCATCTTGGCACCGCATTGCTTTCATTCACCGTTTCCGTCAAAAAATTCGACCATCGATCCACATATGATGCTAACTCTCGATAAAAGTCGTGGTACATAGACAACGAAATTATGCGTGATAGCTCCTTATGACACTAAAAAATTGGTAGATATGTATATATGAAATTATTATATTTCAAATGCCCTATTTTAAAAATGATATATACTGATAAATTACAAAAAATATTAACGACTAAAACCTCAAATGCTGCATTCCAAGCTTGTAGAAGTGTGACCTTCAGTGAATCGTACTCATTCTTATGCAGGTCCTCCATCCGGCGGCCATTCAAAACGTATTGGCCCAAATCGCGAGCATAAGCCCATACCTCCTGAACCGTGTCAAATGCGGTCTTGCGCAACTCGGCCACCTCAGCAAACAACTCCTCATTACACGAGCACGCGTCCTCCACGCATTCCAACCGTTTCTCACCCTCGTCACTCTCCTCCAAAAAAACGGAAATTTGACGCTCAAAGCGCGAACGGTTTCTTTCTAATGCATCATTGCTTTCGCTCATCAAATAAATGCTATTAGCGGCAATGTAGTGCTGAAGTGTTGTTTTAGTGAACGGACTCAATTGCATTGTGGTGTAGAGATTCTCCACAAATTTTAGCGCATCGTCGGAAATACAATCCGCCGGCAAAAGAACAAGATAGCCTTGATCTGCTTTCCTTTTCATAGACAAAGACCGTCGACAATTCTCTACCGCCTTCTCAACTCTTTTGCTATAACAAGCGGCACTTAGCAAAGTGTCGATATAGTCGAATTCGTTTGCGATCTCAGTCAAACACAAAACGACAAACGGACTATCACTGAGATTCGAAAACTTTACCTAAAATAATCAGCTATTTATTTGTTTCAAAATGTATACAGAATAACACATTATCAAAAATGATTGGTCATCCAAAAACATTTTAAAAAATTTGACAAAAATTCCTCACGATAATAAAAATTATTCAAAAACCAACCACCACATGATCGTTTCTGATCAGTTCAAAAAAGAGCGCATCACAATTTTGATGCTGTGATAGCCATTTGTAGCGAACGCAAATCACCAACTCCGAGCACAACAATCGAATAAAGCCGAGCGATTTCAAGGAACGCTCCCTCAAGTTTCGTATCATATCCTTAAAAGCTCGACATAACACAAAAATTGAAGACGTTTGCCTAAAATATATATTTCAAATTAAACAAAAAAAAGAAATTACTTTTACCAAATGAAAACAATAATGCAAAAAATTCAAAGATACGCTAAACGAACCTTTTGCAAACACCATTAAAGGTTTTCATCGAAAAAAAAATCCACTTACATGCTACTCTCATTATCAACGAGAATATAGTCATCCTCCGCCGAATCTTTTATGTCCAAGATACCCAATTCGACGGCATCAAATTTATCCGTCAAATAGCGCTTCACCATAATCTCCATTAAATCCCTGCCAATATTACTAAAAACGCCAAAAATTCAACCATAAAAAATTCAAAAGAAATTGTGATTTGTAAATTCCTACCTACCAAGGCAAAAACCTACCAAAATCTTCTGGCCGCAATTATTTCCCCACGATTTACGCTAACACTCCAAATTTTTGCGCATTGCCATTCCGAATTCAATTTTCCCACTACTCGCTCGCTCCAATCCGCATCACAATTTGTCGGCTTAGAAGCCGTTTGTGACCAAAATCGAACGTAGTCCAAGTAATTCTAAAAATAGTTAAAATAATCAATACTCAAATAAATGTTCTCCCGTTTGAAAATTGTAACCCTTCATTTTCGATCAATCGTCGAAAATGAAAATATATATGGCATATACAAAACATAATAATACCTGAAAAACTTTGCACAAGCGATCGTCAAATTGTTCCAGGTCTATTAGTTTATCGGTGGCTTTTGCAGTAGTTAAAGTAATAAAATCAATGTAGAAATTCTTCACTTGTATAGCTGCTTCCAGGCAATCGTGAGAGTCTTCAATAAGCTAAAATAAAAAGTTGCAAAAAATACATTGCCAAGGAAAGCAACTGAAGCGACAAAAACTTATGCTGGCTAAGAGCTTAAAGAAAAAAACCGTATTCAACGTGAGAAGATCCCACTCGTCCGATATCACTCTTTCGGCCCGCATTTGCAACCACTGGTGCACCAAATCCACGGAGATCCTAAGCAAAAACAAAAAATGATAGTAAAATGTCGGTAAGTTCATCGCTCGGTATTCATGACAATTCACCGTACCGTCAAAGCTCTAAAAATTATATACTATGAAATTACAAAAAATTCGATAATAAAATAAAGTAAACCTTTTCCACCATTCCGTACTTCTTGCGCAAAATATTCACATATTTCGCCAAATCCGATGGTTCGACAATTTGCGCGTAAAGCCGAGGCATTAACAAATGTAAACACGCCTTTTCCACCGTATTCTGACAAAGCGACCTTAATCGTGTCAAGACTTCAAGCATTCCGCGAAGCCGAAGACTCCGCCCCACGACTTTACGATAAATCTCTTCAAAAAGATTCATAACAACGGCAAAAAATTTATTTTTGTCCGACCACGAACAAAGACTCTAAAATATCAACAAAGATTTTTTAATTTTGTAAATCTACCTTCAACAAAAGTTAATTTTCATTAAAAACAAATAATATTTTTAAAAATTACTTGAAAATTTTCGATGATATTTTTCGTCTCAACATTCGATAATAGGAGGTGAAAGGGCCACAAATGTGAATTGGATCTGCGCACTTTGGTCTGATCAAAACAAGTAATATTTTTCAACAAATCATTCGAACTTCGACGATTAGAGCCACCAATAAATCCTAAATAGTCGCCAATCTGAAAATTAATATATTTAATTTAAGCTATTTATTAATTGCACATTGTATAAATGGAAAAAGCAAGACTTTATATCTAATAAGATAACAAATACAGTAACTTACCGCATTGATTTTCTGCATCAAATCGTTGAAGCTGTTATACCACATGTACAAAAGTGAGATCCTCCGCTGAACAAAGTCATCGAATTTCTCCACATTTTTCATTGCGTTAAAATTTGGGTACAGATCACAGAAATTCTCCCATCTGTCCAGTAAATTTCGCACCCGATCCAAAGAGTGTGTGAGAAATTGACTATATTCCAAATCATAGATTATGTACACCGAGCATTTGTTCAAATCGCTCGCAAAACTATCGACGTAGAACTCGAGAATATCGTCGATAACGGTGGCCTTCTTCTCACGCATTTCCAGAATATGGCGATCTTGAATGCTCAACGATTTTTGGTAAAATTGCCTTGACATTGGCCTAAAAACCAACAAAAAAAGACTGAAAAAAATTAAACAGAACTGAAAAATACCGGTTAGCAAAAAAAGTCTGCAGATGCAGCCAAAGCACGTCGCCAACGCGATGCCTTTCGTTATTTAGCAGAAGAAAGGCCTAAACTAATTGAACTAATTAATTCAACAGAATTGGTTTAAAGCATACCTCTCTAGCGTTCTTCACGCTAAGCTGACCCCCGCAATCGTTTCTTCCGAAACTCTCAAACTGCTTCCGCAAGGCAGCCATCGAGTCAGCGGGACTAGTGGGTAGAGGGGCAAGATGTTCCGTTACTCGAATTGAAATGGGCGAGTCGAGAACGCGCTGCGCAGGCAAAATCGTGTCCAAACATCTATAGAGTATGTTATATTCCTAAAATCAAATAAATGTCAAATAAAAACCAAAAAGTCGTTCGCAGAAAAGCTAAAAGCATCCATAAACGAATCACAAATACATAATATAATAAAACATAAAAACACATAAATAATACTGAAAAATCAGGCATTTTGAAACTATTACAAGCTGCAGTATACGAAAAATAACATACAAAACAGCCCACCTCTATTTCGTCGAGATAACTATTGCGTTTTGGACTTCTCTGTCGCATTTTCTTTTTCTTAGAATGGCCAACGTTCGATTTTGGAAAGCTCAAACGGCCATGATATCTCAACTTGCATTTCACCCGATTCGGCGATTCTCTGCAACATATTTTAACTGAAAATGTTTTTTTGTCAAGCAAACTCTACTTACTTCTTCGAACAACCCGGTAGCTCCAAAGCGCTTTTAGAACGTTTCATATCGTTAGTAGCGAAAGAAAGAATCGCCGAACAAAGCGGCGAAATATAAAAACAAAAAAAAACACCACAAAATTCTCTTCGTAAAAGCAAAATCAAATTTCTTCACAGAAAAATCGTTGCAGAATGAATAAATCTAATAATTTCAAAAAATATCCAACAAGGCATTGAATCAACATTAAATATCGAATACGAGTAGAGCACGTTCATCATGTCTACAAAAACCTAAAAAAGCAGAGGTAGTCTCGCTAGGGAATGTCATTTGGTCTTGTACCAAAAAAGTTGGTCTCAAATTCAGGACACTTTTTGACATTAATTTCGCAGGGCGAAGACTTGGCTCTCCGGTTTAATTAATTTATAGCCACATAGATAAAAGAATCTGCCGAAGTTTACCGCATCCCCAAATTTTACATTTTTAGTGGCAAAAAAACTTGCTTTGAAGCAGTGTTCTGCAAAGTGAGCAAAAAAACTGATTTTGTGCTTTTTTACGAAATTCGGCGAAAAACACAAAGTGAGCAAAAAAGCTCATCGCGTGTTTTTCGTTGAAAGATTCTTCGCAGGACCCAGCATTTTTTAATTTTATTTCAAATTTCAAGTCATATTTTTAAATTTTTTCAAAAACTGCCAAGATTTTTGAAATTGATTTTATGAAAAAAAAATCGTGACATTTAAGGACGTGGAAGGCGCGGAGAAGTTTGCGAATGACGAGACACAGTTGACTTACAGGAATGGCGCGCCGCTGATTAAGATGATGCAGGAGGAGTACTGGGCCAAGAATTTTATGAAAAAATTATGAAAAAAAATAAAAATCGTGAGTTTTTGAAAAAATTTGAAAATATGACTTGAAATTTGAAATAAAATTAAAAAATGTTGGGTCCTGCATAAAATCAGTTTTTTTTGCTCACTTTGCACGGTTTTGGACCAACTTTTTTTTTGAAATCCTCTAAATTTAACGTGCTTTCTGATGCGCATTACTATCTTTCATAAAAATATGAAAAATCTCGAGATTTTTTAACATTTAATTTTTACGATTTTACTTTTACGACCGTAAATTTAAGTGCTTTGCAGAACACTACTTTTAAGACAATTTTTGGTCTTAAAGTTTTAAACCAAACGACGTTCCCTGAGTCTCGCCTAAAACCAAAATTCAAATGAATAAAAATTTCATGAATTCATGGTGAGCCGTTTCGCCACCAGTGATTCATCCCTGCATTGGGAAAATTGGCGAATGTGGGACCACGATCGTTTCGCACATATCAAATGTCATTCGAATGCTGACGATGCACAGATTCCAGATATCCAATCAATTTTTTTCGGAAACGCAAAACATATCCATTTTCCAGAAGGCCAGAAAACCACAGGGGGGACCAAGGTAGTAATTTTAAGAAAATAAAAATTTTGAGAAAAATGTATTTTTTCTTCAAATCGCTGAATCAAATCGCTGAAACAAAACAAAATCGAATACAAGTTAAAGATAATGGACGTGCTCTATCGAATAAAAAAAAGTTTGGCCTATTTCGCATCTCGGGAAAAAATGGCCACTAAGTGAATTTTTTTTCCAATTTTTTTACATATTTCTCGGTTCCGGGCGGTGGAATTAAGATACTGACGCCATATTTAAAATCAGCGGAGCAAAAAAACCCTAAACTGAGTAAAAATTTCGACAATTCCAAAATATAAAAAGAATATTTGGTCGAAGGCGGATTCATCAAACTTTCGGAAATTTTATAATTTAGACTAATCATTTATCCATTAGGCCACCAAATTCCAATAAAATTTTCGTTTCAATTTTTGTTCATAGTTGGCGCGCCGTGCTTTGCAGAACACTACTTTTAAGACAATTTTTGGTCTTAAAGTTTTAAACCAAACGACGTTCCCTGAGTCTCGCCTAAAACCAAAATTCAAATGAATAAAAATTTCATGAATTCATGGTGAGCCGTTTCGCCACCAGTGATTCATCCCTGCATTGGGAAAATTGGCGAATGTGGGACCACGATCGTTTCGCACATATCAAATGTCATTCGAATGCTGACGATGCACAGATTCCAGATATCCAATCAATTTTTTTCGGAAACGCAAAACATATCCATTTTCCAGAAGGCCAGAAAACCACAGGGGGGGACCAAGGTAGTAATTTTAAGAAAATAAAAATTTTGAGAAAAATGTATTTTTTCTTCAAATCGCTGAAACATCTATGATGATGCTTTTTTAATGCCACAAAATACATTTCCTTACTATTTTAATCGATTTTTGTGAATTTAAAGCGTTATGGAGAAAATTTAAATTTCATAGTATTTTCTTAAAATCGCACTACCTTGGTCGCCCCTGTGGTTTTCTGGCCTTGCGGAGTGAAAAATGGATATGTTTTGCGTTTCTGAAAAAATTGATTGGATATCTGGAATCTGCATTCGAATAACATATGAAATGTGCAAAACGGTTGTGGTCCCACATTCGCCAATTTAGCCCCTGCATTTAATAAAAAGTTAGGATCAAAAATGTCCTTTTAGAGCAACCGTGTATCTCACGGTTTGGAAACCACCGACTTCTTTAGAAAAGTGGTTTTTTGTAATTGCAACTTCATAAACAAATTTTTATCGCGGCTACAAAATAATATATTTAAATAAATATTTTCTAAACGTATCACATAAATATTTATTATTTTTGCACATTTCGTTGATTGAATGATTATGATTTAAATTATGAGAAAACATTTATAGATAAAGGTATCTAGAAATAAAAATTTCGCTAAAATATCTGTAACTTATTTCCAATAAAAATCTCCACGGCGCTAACATCCCTCTAAAATGTCGAAGAGAAGCAGAAGAAAAAGCTGTCAAAACACAATATCAACCAAATTTTTACAATCAATGCAAAAATACCAAGAATTCACCATTCTACAACGTATGTAAGTTGTGCAGAAAATTCATAGCGTTGGGACCCATGAAACATATTTTCAGAATGTTTAGAAAACTAGAAAAGTGTTTAAAATAAAAGCTCTACACAATTTAAAGTACAACAATTCTCTTAAACTTTCTTGGGACCCATTTTTATACTGTTTTCTCTGAAAATATATTTAACAAAGCTCCTTTCACACCCATATTACTAGAATTACGAGAACGCATGAAGACAAGAAATGGCACGCGCTGTGGTAACGCGAACCTCTTCGTCCGGGTCCTTTAGCAATTGCACCAAGCCTATATTTTTTGAAAATTAGTAAAATATGAATTTTTCAAAATAAAAACAAAACCCCAACAATTTTTAAGAAAATCACCGGAAAAGATTAAATCCTTAGAAAGTGTGCCACGCAATTCCGATGTCAATGACGCCAACAAAAGTCCAGTCATCAAAGCGGCGTTTTGACGAATTCGCGCCGATTGACTCTTGAAATAGTTGGCGCAATTCAGCGCATAGTAGTTCAGTCTGTCAGAGAATGAAATTGCCTACAAAGTGCAAAAGTTAATTTTTCGAATACGTTGCAGTTTTCTTTCAAAGATCATATCAGTATTTTTCTTTGATAGCATGACACTGATTAGCAATTGCAATTTTTTGAGTATATTTCGCAACAGCACTTAAAAATTGATTACGAACGTACAAGAATTGTGCTAAAATCTTTAAGAAAATTGACGTAATTCGACACAGGTTTATTGTTCATAATTTCGTGCTCAACCAAAGTTGACGCCTGACCAGAATTCAATAAACGGCATGTTGAGGATAGAACGTGAGCACATCTCTGAAAAAATTACACATAATACCAAATTTGAAATTTATAAGTGCTCGCCTAAAAGTTGAGCTAAATTATGGTAGATTACATAGATTTAAAAAAAACTGACACGCTGAACAACTTCATCGGTATCGTTCAAGTGCAACAGCACAGAGACGATGTTATTGTGAAGACTTTCCTTAAAAATATCACATTCACCAACGCTCGCGCCGAGACCGGCAAAAAGTGAGAAAGATGCCGCACGAAGGGACGCATTCTCCTGAAAGACAAAAAACTAATCTACAAAAAAAAACAGTAAAAGAAATCCATTCACTTAATAACCATTCTCAAGTGAAAATTTTTTCAACTTTTAGGAAAAATTCGCCTATTTTTCGAAAATATTTTTTTTAAATTTAATACCTTTTCAAAACATGGTCGAATTCGCAACAATAATTGTGGCAAAATCTGCGTGAGTAACTTCTTATCGGCAACATTCACAAGTGTATCCAAAGCGTCAACAGCCTCGATCGCAAGTTGATCACCGCGATCTCCTGAATCGTCCAATCCAACCAACGCAGCGTCAACGGCCACTTTGGAGAATTTTCGAAAAAGCTCTAGACGTGTCGCCTCATCCAGCGATTTCACTCCCCCCAAATTACCCACAAGACCGTGACCGCGTATGGCTAACTATAAAATATTGTATTAAAAATGAATGAAAAAACATTTAAAATCAAAAGTGATACCTTCCGCACAATTAATTTCGAATCCTTCAATGCTTTCCCCAAAGCTTTTATGACCGTTACAAACAAATCCGGATTGAAGTCGCCATTTTCCTTTGGACATCTAAAAAATAATAACATTGACTGGTTTTTTACTTCACTAAATACCATTAAAAACTACGAAAAATTGTAAATTCAAATAAAAGTTTACCGAGTAACTAGGGCAGATAGAATAGCCACACAGGCGGTTCTCTCAGCCTCACACGGAGAAGAAATTCGTGATGACATTAGAGTCAGCAACGGACCAATGAATTTGGGTCTATGATCACATAACGATCTACACATAGTCGTAACCTACAAATATCATCGACAAAATATGTTAAAAAGTTTTTTCAATTTTAAAACATGAAATCGCTTAAAAATAAAAATTATTCAAATAAAAATACCGACCGCTAAAATGTAGTGTGAGGGCTGGGTGATGTTAGTGAACGCTCGTTCGGAATTCATCGTCTCCACCACAGAGTCGGCACGAATTCGTAAAAGCAATGTCTTCAACACGTCAGCAACAAGACCAGCGGGCGTCGAAGCCATCCGACAAAGCTCCGGAGTGATTATGGGTGAACAAGTCGGTGCTTTTTTATCTAAAATAATACGCGACAAATTATTTCGAAGATGATAAATACAGTAACAATCTTTAAAAAATCAACTTTTAAAATATGGAGTAATGTTATTATGGTTCAAACAAAAAAGCCTCATTCAAATTTAAAAGCCAACTCTTTGCCAAACTTCCGCTAGTTATCGAAGTTACTGCAGTGCTCCCACTGATGGTAGTAGTACCTCCATTCGTGGGGGAAAGTGCAGTGCTCGACGAGTTCGTTAATGACGTCACTGCCAACGCAGTAGTTCCACTACTGTTGGTGGCTACCGGTGTAGCAGTAGCGCCCGACGCTGCAATTGCGGCAGCTGCCGCCGCAGATGTACGCGGCGCGGCTGGAAATTGAGTGTCAACCACAGCTACCAACATTTGCAGCAACGCGGCAAGAATCAACGGAATGCGTGCAAACAGAGCGTCCTCTGGCTCGCCACTCTAAAGTAAAAATAAACGATTTTAAACAAAGTAATAAAATATAAAACTAAAAACGTTATTTGTATTCTAAAAAGCAACCTTCACTAATTCTTTCAAAGCCGCAATCAGCGCACATGCCTCACCAGAAACTATTTTTACCGCCATTCCGCCACCAATATCGATGACTTCGTAGTGGGATTTAACGTTGGCAATAGCCGCCACACCTGCGTCAGCCGAAAGAGAGGCGGTACTAGTGCGATTTCGCAATTGGGGCGGTGCTGATGGACGACTCGGCGGCCGAGAATCTGTTAACATGTTTAAAATAATCATAACAATAATTTTTATCACATACAAAAATCATAGTTCGCAAAAATTATTCAATGCTGCTAGCCAAAAAAACTGCGCTAAATGCTTTTTCTTAAATATAAACTGACTTGAACAATCTAAAGAGTTAAATTACATACTTCGCAAAGGCACAGACGTTGGCTCCTGCGAAGATCCATAGTAATGTTGAGCATGTCGGGATGTCTCGACATCCTCTTCGTCGCTCTCCATCTTCTGCACACTCTCCGTAGCTAGCGGATGCGATGCTTCATCGACTTTTACGTCCTCGTCTGTGAAGTGACCATTAATCGCACTGTCCAAACGTGCCGCCGACGAGTTAGGACGCGGCAAATTTGGCGTCAACGGGGGTAGAGGAATGGACAAATTTGCACCAGCTCCCATAAAATCCAAAACACAATCCACGGCCGTGGCAAATTGAGACGCATCTCGCGCCATTATTTGCCAGGCGTCAACGTTTGTACTAAAAACAAAACATTGACCGATGTAATCAAAAGTTTATTCAATATTCAACTTTGAATCAAATAATAATTATTATGATATAATCTTAATTTTCGAAAAAAATGTGTAAATGTTTAAAAAAATTACATTGAATAAGGAAGGGGTTGTTTCAGCAACACGTCAATTACCACATATTGTTGATGACTTGCAAATAAACTAAAGCCGTTTAATAAATCAGTATAGGTTTGCATAGATGAATGCACTTGAACCAAGTGTTCCAACATCGTAGACACTAATTTTTCGGCCTAAATTTTATGCACGTGTAATTTCACTAAAAATGGGTATAGATTAAAAAACCTCTGCGTGCAGCAAATGTCCGCGATCTTCCATGACAATACTCAGCAATTGGGCAGCGCTGCTACTTACATTACTTTGTTTCTCCGAAAGCATTAAAAACAATACCGAGATGTACGTTTGCACCTGACTCTGCGGAAGACGCTTTTCAATTTCCTACAAATTTTTATTTTTCAAAAACATAACCGATATATCTCAACCCAAACAAATTACCTTTGAAATTGCAATTATGGCCGATCGACAGTTTAAAGCATCCATTTTTCCCTCATTTCCCAGTAACTCATCAATAAACACTGATGGATCAAAAAGAGATGAGTCCACCAAATCCGTGTCCTGTGGCGAATGTCCACGTCGCAATAAACTCAGCTTAAACGCTAACCAAATGGCACGAATTGAAAGAATTCGTACGGCTTGAAGTGAGTCAGCCAGACGCGGCGCCAAGCGCCCCAAAAGACTCGAAAGGGGCGAAAAGTCGTTTGCATGCTAAAGAAAACTCATCATTGGCTCCAAAAATTCAAAAAGTGTTGCTTAAAGAACTCAAATGTATATCAAAAAAAGCTTACACCAAGCGTACAATCAGCTGCATTTTCCGCATAGGCACTGAGAACAAGGCACGTTGAATCAATAGCTCGGGTACGCTCGTGATCAACCAAAGAACCGTAGTATTGAATAAACATCTAAAAATAAAATAAAATAAGTAAAATAAACAGATAGCCAAAATTGCTGACCTTTAAAAGTTGAGAGACAGTCTCAACAAACGGCTGCCGTGATACAATATGTCCAATAGCGTTACGGTACTGCATAACAGTTGCATCCATCACCGTTGACGCCTCATCATCGTCAATCTGTTCCAAATTTTAACAATGAACACTGAATTATACCACAAAACAAATAAATTGGCATATACCAAATAATATATAATTATTTTTCTTGCAATAATCCCAAAAATCGCGTGCCAAATCTAATTAAAATAATGAAAAGTTCATTAAGGCATAGTTACCTGGCAGACCGAAAAATAACAAATTATATTTGAAAAACTAAAAATTAGCTAACAATTTAGAAACTTTCTAAGGAAGCTAACACAGCAAAAATAAGCAAATATAAACAGAAGATTAAAATTAAAAAAGCTAACATTTTCTGTTTATTTTTACAACAACTCCAGATACAAATAATCACACACTCCAAAATATAAATAATTAATAAATACCCTTAACTGTGTAGTGCCACCAGATCTCGTCGACGATCCCCCATTGCTGGTACCCACCACAGCAGCTGCCATTGCTGACAATGAACCTTTACGCTTCTTTAACTCACTCTTCGACAAAGTCGGAGGTGGAGAAAGGGCGGAGTCCTGACTACGAGTTGTGGAAGCTGCCGACACAGAAAATTCGTCCGACTTTCCTGAATGCGCAATTGACGAAGAATTCCGATGATGATGCAAAAACGATGTCGGAAAACGGTGGGAGTGCATGAAGCCGAGTGAGTTCGCAAAAGGAGAAGAAATTGAAGCCATACCAGAAGGTAAATTTGACGAATAAATTACAGGTGAAATCAAAAAGCCCGAAACGCTCAAAGGATCCAGCTAAAAAGAAAATAATAATACACGTTGAAAATAAAATCCGTTAAATAAAAATTCCCGATTAGTTCTTTTTAAAAACCTAAAAATAAATAATGCTCGTGATCGTAAAAATCAGACTGCCTTCCCAACGTTAATAAAGCAAATATCAAATTAAAAATTCCAACATAAATAATAACAATCGTCGAGTAGATTAGTCATTAATTAAGAGCGCACTTAGTTGGTTAATAAAAAAGATTAAAAAGCAAAATATTTATATATAAATTAAAAAACCGTTTTGAGACCACTCTTTTCACGCCCAATTGGAAACGTCTGTTGTGTGAGCACAGTTCCAATATCCCAAAGTTCATTATCACTAATCGGAGGTTCCAGTTGACTAAACAACGTAAAGCAAAATTCATTCACCAAAAATCATTGATATTATAAAACATTACACTAAAGAAGACGTAGCTTTGGCGGCCAGTAATCGCACCCAACTCGAAAGAGTTTCCGAATTTTCGCCTTGAACATATTGCTAAATTTTGAAATTTTTCCAATAAAAATTTTCATGGCGAAATTGTAGAATTAAAATTTCGGTAAACGTCCTACCTTAATGTAGCTAAAACATTCGTAGCGAGAATCGTATTTATAGTCACTATTCAAATGTTGAGGATGTACTGTTAGTGCGATCAAATTAATTGTTTCCAAATGAGCTTCCCTCATCACAATATCCTAAATGTAATATTTAAAAAACGTTCCAACAAACAAAAAATACCACCGCTGCAGTCAACTCACCTTGCAATTAGCAGTGTATTGCCTCAAAAATGGCAAAACCGTTTGCTCAATACGTTGAATCACCAACTCAGGTGGACAAAAGTAAACAACGTAGCCATAGCAAAGGACAATTGTAGCCCGCAAATGTATCATTTCAACGTCCAACGTTTTACCATACGGCATCGCATCCTGAAATTAATATAAAGAATTTCAAAAATAAACTTTTTAATAATTCAAATAAAAAGTGTCAAAAATTACTTTTATGAATGAGAATAAACCCGCGCCGCTTTTCTTCGTATGCTCCCACTTTGAAACATTTTCCAATTCGGTAAGCATCAAATCCGTATGGGTTTGGGCACAATGTCCAATAGCCATCGCACATCCAACGCGCTCAATTTGGTTAGAGTGAGTGGTGGAGCGAAACATCAACATCGCATGCTCCACAACAAAGCTTGTGTTTGTAATACGGGAAAGCGTTTGGCCAAGACAACGCATTAGAAACGCCTAAACAATCGAGTGAAATATGGTTTAATTGCTAAACAATGAATAGATGATTCCACAATAGTCATAAGTCCAGCAAACCTTGTCGTGTGCATTCTCAGTGTAAAGCTGAAATTGTTTCGCCATAGCGGCTGCGAGTGTCTGCCGCCACTCACCGTTGTTTACCGCACAGACGCATGCATTCAACAGTTCCAAAATGTGTGTCTGCCAGCGCTGAGTTCGCGCGCACTTCAACTCCAACGAGGAGTAATCACAACGGCGCGGATTCACAGCCTCTCGAGAATCTTTTCCAGTCGCAGTCATCAGCGTGTCGGAGTTGCCGCTAACGTTGTGTTGTCCGTTCTCCAACGTAAACGTAGAAGAAGACTGTGACTCTAAACTTTCCACAATTTATTGAATTATTAAAATAATTGTTCTGAAAATATAAATTCAAAAGCAACCTTCAATTAAAGCCATCATTTGAGGTAATTGCTCGTTTACTACTGCAGGAATCGATTCGTGAAACCAAATGGCAATTTCGTTAAAAACCTTCAATGCTTCCGTGGCACGTTTCAAAAAAGCATTGTTTAATGGTGCGCCATTCATGCACACAAAAAACCTCGACATCACTTGGTGAGGGCCCGCAATTCTCGCTGCATAAAAGTATCAATAAAATTCAATTCTCCCTCGAATAATTTAGTTAAATATGTCAAAACTTACGACTAGAATCAAAATCTGTTTCAAAATCCAGTTTGTGACCAGATTCGCGAGCGCGAAACGTGAGAATTCGAAGACATTTGAAAATATCAGCGATGACAGGTGTATACGCTTCCACACAAATGTATTCGAATAGAAGGGGCCATAATAACTATAACGACGATAATTGTTTTAGCAAATAAACTATTCAAAATTTGTAAAATTTAAAATCATGCCCAAACATTAAATTAAAATTTAAACAACAAAAAATAAACAAAACAAAAAGGAAATATACATTAAACGAAGATTGACAAGTATTTGCGATAGTATGAAGAGCCTGAGCACATTGCGAGTGAAATTGGTTCAGCGAAATATTTTCGTTAAAAATCGACGTTTTTTTGCTCACCTAAAAATAACAAAATTATTCAAAAAAAAAAAAACAACAACGAATAATACCACCAAACCATCCGCTTTCAGAATGAGGTTGGTAAGAAGGAATTGAATGACGTGCTGTCCGCCGGCCTCGGCGTGCACATAGCCGTGATCGGCCAACGCCACACAAAGCTGACATATGCTCATTTTCACACGAACGGATAGCGTCTCGTCGGTAAGCAACGGCTTCAAACCCATCGTAATCAGCGATCGTTTGTCTTCCATCTGTGAACCTAAAACAATACGCAATCCACGAAAATGAGCTGAATTCAATCCAATGTTGCCAAAAAGTAAAAAAAATAAAGAAAAATTACCAGCAGAATTTAGCAAATGTCGCATTAGATTCGTCGCACCCAATTTCACTGTATCCTTATCGTTTTGCATTTTATGCAGCAAATAATAAACCTAAAAATATTAATATTTATATGTATTTCCCATATACATAGTTCGCTAGATTTACCTGTCTGTCGGCAAATCGTCGTGAAGCTATTTGAAAACACCTAAACGCCTCATTCCTAATCTTAATTTGTGTTGAATTCAGCGAAACACCCGATACATCTTCAGAAAGACCTAACGAATAAAGGACAAATAAAAATTGATTTAAAAAATATTGAAATCAAATTTATGCTCAAAAATGTAACAGACTTTGTTCAGTAACTACACAAACGTGCGGGAAAAAAGCATTAAAAATATCGTCAAGATAGTGCTCCACTTGAAATGTGTCCTCCGAGCAACAAGCACTCAAAAAGTTAGCAATTCCCTGAATTACAAAAATGTATATGTTAAAAATTCATCTTCAAGTATCTAAATACCTTAGTGATAGAGAAAATTTCGGGCAAAGCGACAGTCTTTTTATAAACAGAGAGAAACATTGTCACCAATTTCTTCAAATCTCGATTAATTCTTTGGCGCGAAATCATTTGGCACAAAGTACCAACACATTCCGCCGCGTCCGCCCGACACTAAAACTCATCACTTCCGTTCATCATATAGAACAATCAATAATAAAAAAGTAACGAATCCAGGTCAACTATTTTTAATTATTTGAAGTTTAAAGTTATTCCTATAAGTGGAAATAAATAACTATTTCATAATACAAAAATTTAAATTGCGCCGGCATTTTAGAATGCCTACGCAATTTTCGTTTTAGAATGCCGGCGCAAATTCTAAAAGAAACTTTTCTTAGATTAATTTAAAATAACGACTTTTTTTATTTCACTAATTCCAATACAAGTGAAAAAAAATCACATATTTAAATTAAAAAAGTACCTTTGGATCCTTTGCTGAAGTCCAATTGAGAATAATTTCATAAATGGATTCAAATTGATCCGAATATTCGCTATCCGCATAATCGCTTCTAACAAATGCACTCGATCCAGAAGTACTATCTGAAGAATGAAAAAAATACATTTCAAAATAAAAACAAGTGTACGTATCTATAGAATCTAAATCGTTCCACATTTCTCCATCTTAAATAGTCGTATTCTCCTACCGTCAGTAACCAATGCGCCAGCGCTCTCGCAATTGTTAAACGAATTTCCGGTCAGCGTCGAATAGCTTTCGATTACGGCATCACAAAAACAACAAAGAGCCTGACTCCACGCACTGCGAATTGCGTCCTGTTTCAAGTGCCCTAACAAAGGTACAGTTCGTGAAAGAACATCGGTCAGAAATGGCAAAAAACCCGTTGCTGAAAGAAAATTTTGAAGTAAAAATTTATCATAAATTCAATGCTATCACCATTATGCTTAGAGACAGACGCAAGCGCCAAAACCACGTATCGGTGAGGTGGAATAGTGTGGCCAGGCGGATATTTATTGAGAATAGCGTCCATCACGTGTCCCACGAAACGGTCACTTTTAGCCAATGTAACGAGAATATCCTTAGCCGAATTCGCCCACACCTCGTCGTTGTCCTAAAACAAGTAAAAAATCAAAATTCGCGTGTTGAATATCGTAAAAAAATCGTGCTAGACATACCTTAGTCATTGTCATTTCGTTCGTAGCCAAATTAATAATCAGAAGAGCCTGCTGCTCATCGCACTCATCCAAAACGCCAGCTCCCTCCAATACCTTCGTAATGCAGTTCAAAATGAAGGAATGATTGTTGTCTGACAACTGAAAATTCACAAAACCAAATAAAAAACCCCTCTTCGTATTATAAAAAACTCAAAAATACAAAAAATAATCGAAGCCTCACTTTGCTGTGCTGCAAAAGATAAGCGTGTGAAACAGCCAAAAACATTGCCGGCTGCTTCACGCCCAGCGTGTTCAACGAGCTCGAAACGGAGTCATAAAGGTCTGTTGACGGACCGCTCGTAACACAATCGAATAGTGCATTTATTAAGTCTAAAATTATAATTCAACTATGTAGAATGTATGTAGCCAATTAAACATACCTTCAAGATTTTGCGCCATTTATGCATTTAACGAAGAAGTTCGAAAAAAATTTCTAAATATAAGTAGTCGACTCATAATTTAATATTAATCATTTGAAAAATACGAAAACAATATTGGTAAAAAATACCCAAAAAATACAAAAAATCAAGTTGACCACAACTTTATACAATTTACCTTATTTTTCCAACAATAATAAATACAATAGCAAATAAAATGAATATTTTCCGTTTAATGTGAGAAAAATAGTCAAACAAATATTGTTCGCGTTGCTCATTACCAAAAAGAAATAAAAACTCCCGAGAGGAACGTAATAGAGAAAACAGAGAAAAGCAAAATATAGCAAAAACAAATATATCTATTTGCTTTTCCATTGTGCCCATTAAATATTCATTCACATTATAAGGTGTTTTCGCCGTCGTGCAACGTGTTTTTCTCCAATTTTCTCCTTTTTTCAAATTTTATTAATAAAGCCTTTAAAGTGCAAAAACGCAAACAAAGAGTTTTCTCGTCTAAAAATTATTAAAATTTGCTACCGAAATTTTTTGTTTTCTTTACCAATGAACAAAAACTAATGGTGCCTCAAAATTAAAGCAACATTAACCGATAACTATGTTCTTCTTCAAAATAGCTGTATTTTTTTTTAAATTGCTAGTTTATCTGAACAAATTTAAATTAACAAATAAATTTCTACTTCTCTTCCTCCAATTTTTTAAGTTCACCATCTATCGTCTCTGTGATCCGCTCCTCCTCCTCCTCCGGTTGTACTGGCTCGGAGACGTGATCCGCGTTCGATATTTTCGCAGGCTCGGAATTATCACAACTTTTTTCTCGCTCTTCTTTTTGCGTGTTCGAGCTAGAATTTTCGCCATTTTCCTTTTGTTCCTGCTCGCCGAGCAAAAATTTCTGCCACGCCTCGTCTCTTCGCTGACGTTCTTCGTCCGTCTCTTCACGTCTGAATTTCGTTTTTCCGTCCCACAACGACGCAGAAACCAATTTGCCGGAGACCAGACTTCCGTTGAGAATTTGAACGGCCTGATCTGACGCTTCTACGTTGTCAAACGCAACGGTAACAATTCCTTCCGGATTCGACTAAATTCAAGAAAAAATATAAATAACATTTTTAAATAAATCTAACTTTCAATCTCTTACAAAAAATTCAATTTATAAAAAAGCTTAAATATTATTTTAAAAAAGCTAGGATACAACAGTCATACATGTACAAAACGCAAAATAAGAGTACATAAAAAAAGACGAAAACATCCTAAACGAAATATCAATTTCTTGCCGATCGATTTTTATTAGCATATTAAAACACAAAACATACGTCGTAGACGACTACTTTTTTCACTGTGCCAAAGCGCTCACAAGCTGTTTCCATCTCACTTTTCAAATCCATTATTCGCGACGTATCCGCCTAAAATTTTTGTTTCAGTATATTTCAATTGGAAAAAGTGATAAATTAAAAATAAAATTTAAATTGAAAATAAAATTCATTTTACACGAAACTGCAAAAAACATTCTGTATCTGGCAAAAATTTAAAAAAGTACGTCGATTTCGTCCAATGCAAATAGGTTCTTGAAGACAACGGTGCAATCCGAAACAGGACGATAATTTCGAGGTTTATCCGGTTTCCATTCAAAAAGTCTAAAAAAAGCATTGAAATAAAATAGACCAAAAAAAATAAAACAATTTTGTGCAATAAATAAATTTTCAAATATGTATGTTAAAGTTGCTTAACCAAAAATCAGTAAAAAATAAAATAAAAATTAACAATAATTTGAAAAAAATCAACGAACTTTTGCTGACTCTCAAAAAAGCGCTTCTTCTGGGCAGCAGTCAACTTTCGTTTTTTCTTCGACGGGTCAAAGTTGCCTTTTAATTCAAAGTGGGCTCTCTCCACAGAAACTCGATGTTTGTTCAGTTCCCATCCGTCCAGAATTTGCAGTGCTAACTCCACGGACTCCCTTTTCACGTAACAACATGTTCCGTCGCCCTTCGGTTCGCCGTCTTCCGTCCGATAGAGCTTCACCTTCGGCTTGTTGTTTCGCGGATCCTTCATTATGACACCACATTTGGACATAAATTCCTAAATTAGTTTCAATAAAATTTTCATATAAAAATTTGTATGATTGTTCAGTTTACCTCCGCCACTTTTTAAGCGCCAAATTTCATATTTTCAACTTAATTTATTATAACAAAGACAAACGAGACAATTTAATTCGCCGTTCAATGTTACCAAACGTCTGCTAAAAACTAGTATAAGAATAAAACCTACAAAAAATTCATCTTCGGTGATAGTCGAAGGCAAGCCGGAAACGTAAACATTCGTGTTTTTCTCCTCTCCGATATCCACCCAACCCTGTGCGCTTTCTTTCTCTTCCAACTCACGCTTTTTCGCCTTTCTTTCCTCCTTGGTGAGTGGTTTTTCCTTCTCCGCCGCTTTCTCCCCGCCATTCGCGCCGTTAACGGTCATCTGACTGTAGTCGTATGCAACCCCATAATTAGCGTGATAAGACGCTAAGAAGTCCTCATTCACGTCAACGTCTGGCAGCCATTGTTGACTAGCCTCATTCCACACCATCTCCACTCCGTCAACAACACAACGTGGTGCGGGACCCGCAGTTGTGGAAATATTATTGCAAGCATTTGATGAAGATGAAATCGCAGATGTAGAGGCATCCGCCTTCTCCCAATCCAAGTTCAAGTCCTCTCCATCGGCCTCCTCGACCGTTCGCCACTCATTCTCTACATACTCCAGAAAAACGCCGTCAATTCCCTTACAGAGCCATCGATCGTTGACAAATCGACGTTCCGGCTCTACAATAATAAAAAAATCCACATTTTTTAATTTCTAGCTCAAACTTGGAAATTGAAGATTCCATGCGTAAAAAATAATAAGCTAAGCATGGAATTTTCATTTAAAGAATATTTATTAAAAAAATGCTTTCCTTAAAATAGGCTTATTTCGTAAATTTTTCGTCGTAACAAAATAATGTTCAAAATCAAATAACAAGAGAAAAATTATACCTTCTGCTGAAGACTGCGTCTGTGCAAGATCGTTCACGTCGACTGGCAGCGATTGAGTCCCCATTGCAAAAGATTATAAACCTAAAACTACATAAATTTTATTATACATACAAAAATACAAAACGTCATAAATAAAAATATCGTTAAAAAAATATTATTAAATTTTCTTTATTATATCAAGTTGAATTACAATTTTAGCAAATTTATTAATAAATCACAATGTCGAAATATATATAAAAGCTAAAAAATTTTCAAATTTTTAACTTTTTTTGAGAAGACAATAATATATGATATTTAAAATAATACTTTTGGCGAATTTAGTTTTAAAAAATTAGCAATATTTCAAATAATTTTTATGAAATCCCTAGAAAATCACCGAAAATAGGCCTCAAGCCTTGGAAGTCCGCATTTTCTGTTTTCTGCTCCCTCATTGAGTATTATCCCATTCTTGCTTAATAACTTACTATCTAACAACGCTCTTCCGCGTAATTTCCAATTTTGACGACGGCCTTTTTCATTTACAAACATGCATAATCAACCGGTGTTAATTTTTTTTTCAAAACTTTAATTTTTTACCCACTCAAATACGTACAATAAAAATATCGCTGAAAAAATTCAAATATTTCTTGTAACATACTTACTGATGTAAATAACTATTTCTCAAAAAAAATCGGATAATTCGAGAAAATAAACTTCCACTTAACTTCAAAAAAAATCGAATTATTACATGGAAGTGTGCGTGTACCAAAAAAAATGTTCCAGCCAAAAATCTATGTTTTCGTTTGCAAAAAACCAAATATTTTACAATTTTCTTGACGAAAATTCGAATATTTTGTTTTTCGTTCGTCTTTTGAATTGAAAATTTTCGTTCAACTTCTTTTTTCAAAAAAGTTTTTTGCAAAAAACGAAAATTCTTGTTTTCGTTTTGGCGCAAAATTCAAAAATAGTTTGAATTCCCTTTTTAACTTGAAATCCATGTAAGTATAAATAAACTTGTAATGTGCAGCAAAATTAAAGCCACTAAACCAGTTGGTTTGGTTGGGACAAAAGGTACACGCACATGGAAGAATTCTGTGGAAAAAAGGATTGCCGTGGAACGTTGTGCTTAGCTATCTAATTAGGTGAAAAATATAAAAAAACTTTTTGGAAAAAATCAAAAATAAGGACATAATGCCAAACAAAAACTACTATTTAACGACTTCCAAAATTCCTTTAGTTTTTCGCAGAAAAATCCCGGTTTTCTGATTTTTTTGGTTGCTTTGTTATCATCCTTTCCCAAGTGCAACCAGTATAAAATATTTGCTAATTTTGATCTTTTACGCACATGCCGGGCTTTATGTGTGCTTTATGCGTGATTAAGAAAAATTAATATATTTATTTGCAATTTCAGATGTTTGCGGCTCGAGGTATTTCCAAATTTGTTAGACTAACTTCGGCGTCGAGGTATTGTTTTTGACGATATTTGCCGTGATTATTATTATTTTAAATTTTTTATTTTTGGAGTAATTGATTGATATGGTTACCACACGAAATCGCCCAAAAACATGGTCATGGGTTTTCAAATGTGATAAAAATGATAGCAACAGCAAAAAATGTTGGAAACACATTTTTTGCTCGCTAAGGTTATTGAAAGTTTCAAATTTGTTTTGAAAATTATGCCTTGATGTCTAAAACCCCTGTGGTTTTAGATACTTTCAATGAACAGGTTTTTTGGGCGATTTCGGGTGGTAATCATGATAATTAATTAACCCTTTTTATATTTCTAATTTGTACTACTTATTTAGAAGTATTCTATGTGCGAATCACACCGAATTCCAGGGTGTGGCGTACGCGTCGAATACTATTATTAATTTCGTGCCTCAGCAGGAAGCATGGGTTGTCGAAAGGATGGGAAAATTTTACAAAATTTTAGAGCCGGTAAAAACATAATTTTTGCCTTCGTTTTTGCTACTTCGTTTGTTTAGGGTATAAATGTACTTATTCCGATTATCGACCAAATTAAATACGTCCAAAGCCTCAAGGAAATGGCGATCGAGATCCCGAAACAGGAGGCAATTACCAACGACAATGTACAAGTGATTTTCGATGCTGTTCTCTATCTTCGTGTGACCGATCCATATAAGGTACAATACGGTTGGACTTTATTTATTTTGCTTTTGCATATATTCAACTCAGGCGTCGTACGGTGTTGAGGACCCAGAATTTGCTATCACGCAACTAGCTCAGACCACTATGCGCTCTGAGGTGGGCAAAATAACGCTCGACACTGCATTCAAGGAGCGTCAGCTTTTGAATGCATTGATCGTCGGTGAGGTTCTTTACTGAAATTTTAACATTGAACATTTTTTAATTCATTTTGATGTGGTACATTACATTTGAATTTTTTGATATTTTATTTTCGGTTTTACGGCAATTATCTGTTAATTTTTAGAAGCGATGAATCACGCATCTGAGCCATGGGGTTTGGTCTGTCTGAGATATGAAATTAGTAAGTTACTTCTAAGCAGGTTGGCGCCTTTAAATTTCATCAAATACGTTTTTTAGAGACAATGACTATGCCCGACGAAATTCAGAAAGCGATGAGGGTATTTTTTGCTAAAATCTAATTGACTTTAAATTTCGTAATTGCACTTTTTTGGTAGTCAACCATATAATTTTTTCAGTTGCAAGTGGAGGCGGAGCGCAAAAAGCGAGCCGTAATTCTTGAGTCGGAGGGCCATCGCCAGTCGGCAGTGAATGTGGCGGAGGGTGACAAGCAGTCGCGAATTCTCCGCTCCGAGGCGGATATGCAGGAGCAAATCAATAAGGCCACGGGTACTGCACGTGCCATTGAGTTGGAGGCCGAGGCACGTCGTACCGCGCTTAAAAAAGTGTCAAGCGGACTGGCGGAGGTGGGCGGCCATGACGCCGCCTCGTTGCTCATCGCCGAGCAATACGTGAAGGCATTTAAAGTATGTGATTTTAAGGCTAAAAATGTGAATCCATTTAATTGCTACACACATTAACCATCTCCTCATAAAATTAGAAACGTTAAAATCTGAAAAATGTACGGTCTCCTCCTGCATTGTCACAAACACGTAACCCATATTGCAATTGAACCGAAAGTAATCTTAAATAATTTTTTGTTCAGATTTAAAAAGTTATTTCCGAGCGATAATTGAATTTTTTGATTCTCTTCCAAAATTATACCTCGGCCTCTCCCTTTTAAAATTTCGATTTTATTAAAAAATGTAATCAAGGTCTAGGAAAGTGCAAATGTGGTAGGGTAAACTAAAATCTATCCCAAACGTTTTTTCCAGGGTATCGCCAAGGAGTCGAACACGTTGATAGTGCCGGCGGGTGTGGCGGACGTGGGCTCCATGGTGGGCCAGGCGTTGACAGTTTACAAGCATTTGACGAATCCGTCCTCGTCGAATTGGTCGAGCCAGAAAGACGTTAAGGATAATAAATAAATTATTGCTACGAGCATATCAGGTCTGGATTTCGGTGCAGGAGGATTGTCCATTAATTTGAGGACGAACTTTTAAATTTAGCAGTGGGGGAGGGGCAAAAATTCGCAAATGGTGTGGACCACTCTAAGTATTTTTCGACTCATTTTTATTGGAAGAAGGAGTAATTAGATGATCGTTTTATAATTTTTGACATTTGTTTTTGTGTTACCCGGTTGAATAAATTATTTCTTGTTGAGATTGTTTTGTTGTTGCGAGGGGGTCGGATAATAAGTTATACTGCGAATAATTTATGAATAAACATTTCTTTAACGATTTTGTATTTTATGCGAGAAATAATAAATTTGTCACTAATCAAATTCTGATATGAAATGTACGGATGAAGTCGGGTGAACGCGAGACGACGTGCTCAAACTCGGCGTAGGAAATTTGCTCGTCTCCGTCGAGATCTGCTTCTTCGATTATCTTAAAAATATTTTCACTTTTGGAGTGTAGGAATTTTTTCCCAGGATTCTAATGTAAATCCAGTCATTTCGAAAACATTTTCCATATACATATTTTTTTTTTATGACTGCAAAAAAAGAAATAATGAAGTTTTTTTAATAAAATTTTCATGCTGAATTTCCATTTGAAATTTTTTTTACATATTAAAGATTTACAACTTGATATTGTTTTCAGTGAAAATTTCATTCGTAAATTGGAGCAGAAAATTAAAATTCTTCTACAAAAAATTAAAATACCCTCTCGATAATGAATTCCACTTCCTCATCGGCCAACTCGTCTCGAGTAAGGCATCGAATCATTTTGCTCAAATCATCATGACCAAGCTGATCGTCACCATCGAAGTCTGAAAGTAATATTTTCCTGGTTCTCACTTCATATTTTTATTAAAACTGGTACCATAAATTCGGAAAGCATATTTCAGCTTCAGTTGTAGGGGCGCCATCTCGCTAAAAACCGAGAACATGTCCAAAAAATCATCGAACGTCAAATTACCACAGCCATCCTCCGAGAAGACATGGCAAATGCGGCGGCGAAAAGGATTTTCCTATAAAATATGAAAACAATTTTCTTAATTTTTTTGATTTTTAATTCTACTAGTAAGGAAATAATTTCCTTTTAAAATATAATTTATAAAATAATGTAATAACCGTAAGCAGTGCAGCATACCAGGGGCGGGAATTTTTTTTTTGAAAAATTTGGCGATTTCCCCACGAAATTTTTGCTGAATTTCCCCCATAAGAAAAAAATATTCAGTTGATAAAAAAGAAAATCTTACTCTTAACTCTGGGATCTTTTCCACTTCCTCAAAAGTTAGTGTGACGATCGAGGCTCGATTACCCTGCATATTCGTCGGTACTTTTGCCGGATTGAGCGCGTAGAAGCGTTTGTACAGTCGAAGAATGTCCTTCTTCGTGAAAAACGTGCAATCCTGAAAGAACAATTTCAATAAAGCGCAAAATTCAAATAAAACTTGCCTGATATTCGTCCAACTGCTCCGACGTAAACACTCCTCCCTTGGAGAAAAGATTCAGATCGCCCAACGTACTCGACGTCGTTCCCATATCGACGGAATTAGAAACGAAAATCGGCGGGCAAAAGCACAAAAAATAAGTAAAATTAAATTTTCATTACCAGAAACGTAATGAAAACTTCGGCTAAATATAAAAGTCAAAAATGAGGCGAGAAACGTGCGAAAAGTTGAACAAAAAGAACACTGGCCATTTATCGGCTAACATGCATTCTCGAAGTATTGCACAGCCCTTTCCACCGGCCAACTTCTCCTACCAAAAAAATACCCGAAATTTGCAACGTTATTTCATATATTTCGTTAATCTCTGCTTGCCAATTGTTGAATTTTTGCTGTCAGGAAAGCGAGAAACAGCCAGAGTTGGGCCATATTTTCCCTTTCATTCTTGCCAGTGTTGCAAAAAATATTTATGAGTGATTAAAGTGAAAGGCATATCACTAAAATTTTTCCTCTTTAACTTTTGCTGACTGGAAAGAGAATACGTCCATGTTGAAAATGGCAAAAATGAATCCTATTATTATAAAGTTGAGAACAATTAAGTTGGTATTGCTAGAAGCAGTAAAGGTGGTGACTTTTTGCACTTCATGTAAGCAATATTAAAATAGGTTTTCGACGTTTTTTTTTGAGAATTTCTACAATATTTCCACCCAATTCCCTCTAAAATTTATGTTCATATTTGCAAAGCACAAGCCAAAACAGAAAATTCATTATCTTATTTTATACATTTTACATACATACATATCTCCATTTTACTCGTGGACCTCGAAATCCTCGTCCCGGAGCACCTTATACGGTTTGCCTTCGACGGCGAGTCGCACCTGGTCGAACTCGTTGATGCGCGTCGTCTTTCCCAGCCACTGACCGCACGGGAAGCGATAGAGCGTGTGATCGGTGTGGCGGATGATGTTGACGGAGTGCAGTTTCCACGCGGTGGCCTTCTCGCTCTTCTTTTGCAAAAACACGACCACGTTCGCCAAGTCGGAGAGTATCGGTTGGTCGTTGATCATGAACAAATCCGACTAAATAAAATAACAATATCCTTTGCATAACAAAAAAAAGTCCAAAAAAATGAAACAATTTAACAATATATTTTGGCGAATCTATTTTCCTACAAAAGCTTTACATAATCACACTTTTTAAGTTATACTGAAATTGTACTTATAAAAATCTAAAAGTTTTACGAAAAAAACAAAATTAAAAATTTCATAATTTTTTTAGTTTTCTTACATGACCCTTTTGAAATTTGACGCGATGCGTAATCGAACAACTCAAACGACATTTGTCCGTTTGACGACCGCTTGCATCTGTTAGCTGAAAATAAGAAAATTAAACTTTATTGAGAGCACTTTAAGAGCTATAAAAATTGGTAACAACGCACTTAATCTACACCCCAAATTGATTTTTGGTAAACTGCCGATCTGCCAATAAATGGCACAAAAGCTCTTATTCGCTTGTAAAAATGATTCGCTAAAATGATTCGTTTCAGAATAGCCGAAAAATAGATTTTATTATATTTAAAACTTTTTGTTTGCCAAATTTCGAAAAAGTCAGTCATCGCCAAATTTACCGGAATAGGAATTAGGGCTATATAAATTGGAATTAAGGAATAGAAATTGAAATTAGAACGCAAAACTTATCTCAAAAACGTATATACAAGTATATTTAACCGCCTAATAATTAATTGGCTGTAAGGGAAACCAAAAGATCGCACCTGCACATAAACACTAGCATCAATTTCATCCGGGCTCTCGCAACTAGTTCGCACGGCTATTGAATATGAGCACCTCGAATAGGCAATGGAGGTAAGCGAAGGTGGCTTGACTTTCTTCTCGCGTAGGCTTACCGGCATTTTGATTAAAATGTGAAACGCCGAGAAATGTCAAGCCGAATTGAATGGATAGACTCCTAAGACAAAAAGCTCCCTAAGAAAAAAATAGAAAGCAGAGAAATGAAATTCGTACTGAAAAAAATTGGCAAAGAAAAATAGAATATGCCGTAATCCAATTAGAACATTTTGGCATTTTTGTAGGTGTGTTGCATCAAGCGGTTGCGAAACACGACAAAAAATTTTGCTATAAAGGCTGAGAGCCATCCTACGTTTTGATCATTGTTCGCTATTAGTGTTCCAACAAAGTATTTCTTTCTTCGAGCAACAGCTCGTGCCGACGAATTTGTATCCATCGTATACGTTAAAGTATTTTCCCGTGATCTTAATTTTAGTCGGAGTAGGAATGGCCGCTTCAGATGGGTGTGAAGAGGATGAGGATTGCAAGCCACGTAAGTTAGTTTCTATAAAATATACTGAACTTACAAAAAAATTTGTATGCTTAATGGCGTGGTTAGCATACTTTAAACCCACTACCCAAAAAACGTTTCCTATATCAGTTTTTCGTCGATTCTGAATGTCATGTTGGTTTTGCGTAAAATTTGCATTTCTATCGAAAAAAATATGGGTTTGCCACAAAATTCTACGTCAGTACACTTTCAGCCTTTTACGAATTCTACATGGATGGTACGTGCGTTGGCGGTGGTGGCAAATTCGCCAGAAAATTGGTTGGACTCGTGGATACCAAAATAGGCTATTGCGATCGAAACATCAACTATCCGTATCTGATCATAGGTTTCATCGCCGCCTTCCTCTTCGTTTTAATCGTTATTTCTTGTGTGTGCGCTTCAAAACGACGCCGCTAATTTTCTATGTAATTATTCCAATTCGTTGTATAATATAGTAATTTATAATACGTTTATTTATTTATATGTATATATATATACGAAATAAAATGTCATTGCTTTAAGTATCTTCATATGGCTTACTTACAAATTAGGTTTCACAATATGGTATTGAAAACTTCAATTAGCAATCAATTTTTGCGGTTTCGGTGTCTTCTCGACAATTGCGAGAAGTGTAAATGCCCAATCTTGAATTTCTGCAGGCATTATGGAGAACGGAATAAATCCGAATACGCAATCGTTGCCGACGTGATAGCGCGTCCGCGGCAGTACAGAAGTTATTGCGTGAAAATAGGCGTCTACTACAAGTTCGGTACGATCTGAGCTGGCGTCCAAATTTTTAAACACCGTTTTTATGGCTAAATTTGAATGCAAAGTAACATTGACGCAAAAATGAGTGGAATATGTACTTATACATACATATCAGAAGTGTGGAAATTTTTATGTTGGATACTTAATTTTAATGAAATTGAAATATTTTCACCCTTTTTAAGGAAAGGATTACGTATCGTCAAAACCGGAACTTGCGCGGGGGAATGAGAATGGAATTAGATAGATAGTAAGTTATTGGAAGGGCGAAGATTATTATCAAGAGAAACCATACTAACAGAAAAGTAATTTCATGTATGTTATGAATTATGTATTTCACATTTTTTCGAAGTTCTTTTTTAAGATAACATTTCGATTTTTTTGCGAAATGAAATATTTCTGTTTTGTATTTTGGGACTTACTGTATTGGAAGAATTTCTCGCCGTATTCTTCCCTGACGTCATCGTTTAGTCGTTTCCAAAGCGACTCCATCATTTTTGTTTGACGTCCGGAATTTGTGAGCGGAGTTTTGAAGAAGCCCGGTTCCAAAAGGCTTACTTTCACGCCGAATTGCGACAATTCCAATCTAGGAGGATTATGAATATGTTCTAGAAAGAGATCAAAAGATATGCGTATATATGTAAAACAAATTTGTTGTAGTAAAAACAGCGCACAATGTAACTTATACAATTTTTGCAAATAAACCGTTTTACAGTAGATTGAGTGTTACCATTAACTCAAATACGTTGAGTAGTTAGAGCCAACTTTCGAAGGTACTGTAACTATCGTAGTTGGGAGGAACAAATTTTTGAATTCCCTCTTTCGTTGGTCACATTTTGGCATTATATATGCATGTTATCGGAAAGAGCGTTTCACGCTGCACGGCGCAAAAAAAGGTGAAACATACTTTTGAAATTTTCGTAAAATGTTGGCGTTATGTCTTCAATTTCGA
>SAUE01000070.1:65124-80333 GCA_009724625.1 Deladenus siricidicola
CATTTATCCACTAGGCCACCAATTCTCAATAAATTTTTTGTTTCACTTTTTGTTCAGAGTTTTTGCGCCGTGGCTGTGTCGAATGACACATTAAAATATATACGGTATTTCCGTGTTAAACTTTACATCAGTTTTGTGTGATTAAAATCTTACCGTAGAATATCATTGTAGCATTCAACACCGTACTTTGAGACACTGTAAGGACCAATGCCAGGCAATGACACTCGTCCACAGACGCTGGCGATATTTATAATTCGACCCCTAAAAACGAGCCCAATTACGTCATAATGGCTTTTTAATTTGGAAATTATATACAGAAAGTTAGTGATGTAAGTGATCTATATGAGGTCTTTATTTGTTGTGATTACTTTATGGCTAGAACATTTTCATTAAAGTTTTGTATGGTTGATAAAATCAAACTTTGCTCTTTTGATGAGGTATTTAAAAGCGTGAGAGACGCGAATAACGCCTAACGTGTTAATTCGCCAAACGCTATCGTAGTCCTCTGGCTTCAGCCAATCGTCCCAACAACAATTTCCAACAACGCCAGCGTTGTTTACTAACGCATGAAGTCCTTAACTCAAAGTATTGCTGTCAAATCAAATCAAAGCAGAGTTTTTAATAGGACAATAAAAACAAGCTTAAAAGAAAAAATAGAGGCCCACTTTTATTAGAAACTGTCTCTTCAATTTTTTCGAACAATTTACATACCTCTGTATCCTCGATTCTTGATTTCGCCTTCAACAAAAGTTCTTGCTTTTTCAACCGAATCCTCACTGGTTACTTCCAACAAAAATGTGGTCAAAAGCCTTTTATCGCGTGTGATTTTTCGCGCGTCGCCTTCCAATTGTTCCTTACCCTGAATTCATTTAAATTAACAGTATATATTTTTCTATTTCTCTCCTTCATCATCTCGCTTCTCCACTTTTCTTCCATGCTCTCCTTTCCCATTTTAATTTCATTATTTGTACATATTTTGTTCACATTTATCACCATTCACTTATATATGTATATTGTCGGACATTTACCTCTACATTCCAATTTTATCAACGAACAAACCTGTTGCGTAAGGCAAGCTGCAAAAACAGGAATTCCATTTAAAATGCATTTCAAAGCTAGGTTGTATCCAAATCCAGAGTCACATCCGGTTATTAAAACAGGCTTTTCGCTTAAATTTCCGACTTTGAACGACTCTACAATTCGGCGAAAAATCCAATAAATCGCAAACGAAAATGCGGAAATATAAATTAGCGTATCGAACATGTTGTCTATCTGCAGTAAATGGTGAATGTGAAATAATAGAAAAATCTTTATCAAAATTTGAATTTCTTTTTATAATTAAAGAAAAAAAGAAAGAAATTCCGAATTGCGAAAGTATAATAATACAATAATAACCAAAAAGTAACAGAAAGCACAGTCATGTAACACAGAAAAAATAAAGAACGAAAAAAGAGGGGGAGAAAGATATAGAGAAAGAGAGAAACGGAATGTTTTTGTCATTGAAAACGTTTTGTAGAGACAAAGTTTAATGTCTGTATTTTTTACGTTAAGCACCCATATTGCCTTTGATAAAATTAGCGTAAACAAATAGAATTTTCCAGACTTTTTTTCACTTACAAAAATTTTTGTGCAATAAATAGTTGAAGAACAAATGTAAATAAATCACTTTTTTTTCTGTTAACCGTTGTAACTTACAACTTATAAGTTAAATCGGATTTTTAGATTCCTTGTTGATTTGTTTAAAATTTAGTATTTAAACTTATGTAAGTAATGTCAATTTTGTACAAAAAAAACAATAAAATCAACAATTTTTAACAACATCAAATGGAAAAAAATTTTTCCAAAATAATTAAAAACATGATAATAATTTACGAAAAAGCTAAGAACCATCTGATAAAAATGATAATAAAAATTCTGAATGATATGAAAGTGCATAACTACTATATAATTTAAAATATGTATATAAAGTAAATATTGAAATATTATACGTAAAATAAATAATACTATTTTAATATTATAATACTATTTTATATATTTGAAAATCATTGCAAAGTTAGTTTTGCAAAACTGACTCTTTAGTCGTGTATTTGAGTTTTGGAAAAATTATTACTATAAAAACGCGCTTTAAAATGATGCTCAAAACATTTCGAAAATCGCAAACATTAGACAAAATTTAATGAAAAATGGGGCAAAATCGATGTTCGTTTTTTCAATAAAAGTAAACATCATTATGAACTTTTCAATATTATGTTTGGTACCAAATAAATTCTCAATGAGTTTCGAATCGAACAAAAAAAGAATTTTGCAAATCAGTTATTAAATAAAAAAAGTTATAACGAAAACAACAATATCGACACGAAATTAGGCCACCCTGTATTTGATTTTTGGAAAAATGGATAACTGCAGAAAATGGTTGGTGAATCTTTTTTTAGATTCACCAATTTTAATATTTAAAAACATATGCGGTTAGGCCAAAAATTTGCATAATTTTTTAACAAAAAATAATATTTTTCTAAATTTTTGGAATATTTTAGCAATTGTTTTTTTTTATAATTTAATTCGAAAATAAAACGCAAAACACTGGAAAAATTAATTCAATAAAAAGTAACGAAAACAAAAACCAAAAATATACAACCTTTTACTTTTATGAAATCGATTTTTTGGCTATTATCAGATGGAAAAATTCAGCTCATTTTTCACAGGTGAAACAGAATTTGCAATTTGCGCAAATTGTACAAATTCTATGACACAAAATGCGATCACGCTTATTTGGCTTAAGAAGTTGAAAAAATTCAATAAATTAACTCAACTTTTTAAGTTTTATTTGTTATATTTATCATTTTTCCTTTTTTTCTATATGTACTTAGTGTTTTTTTTATTTAAAAAAACATTTTCAAAAAAATCATTAATTTATTCTTTGCTGTAGTACAAAAATATGAATATTTACGATCCTAATATATGTTTATTCTCCTAACATATGTAGAAATTTTAATATAAAATAGTTTTAAAATACATATTAATACATACATACATAATTACTCTAGCTATATATATAATAATATCAGTATAACAATTGGTATCAATATAACAAAGAAAGTATGCATATACATAGTCTCACAATATCGAGTCTTCCCGCAATTTGTGTAATTTTTTAAGTCGGATTTGTTGCGGATCCATTTTGATCGAATGTTAATTTCTCAAATGCCCTGCACTCGATCGGAAATTATGGGAATACCTGATAATATCTCTATCTTATATCGAGGTAATTTTGTGCTGTGTCCAAATTCACTCTTTGAGTTTTTTCCGGCTTTAAAAATTAACCACCACTCAAAAATATTTAACATAACGAAAAAATGAAGTATGATCAGAGCACAAAGGGAGATCGTCGAATAAGTCTTTAGATATATTTTTCAAATGCTTTCTTTCAATATAGTTGGCAGAAAAATTAAAATAAGCGGAGTTTTAGACCTGTCACAATAAATTTGAATAGCGAATATGCTAACCTCCTTAGAGGGTGAATAACTCGCTATGTTGAAGAATTTTTAATTCTTATTAAAATCATCTAAAATTCATCCAAATAAAACAAACATTTGTTTACTCACGTTTTGTATAAATGAATCAAAAGAAATCTGATAAGGCTTTTGGTCACGACCGTCACTTGAATCAGGAACCCATAACCCCCTGGTACTTTTGGTTGGTACCAGTGTTTTGTAATTACTTTTTCAAATTAATTTTATTAGTTCATTTAAAAATGCAAAATATGTACTAGTTATTATACAGCTTACACCAAAAAAATGTAAAAAATCAAAAAATAAAAAAAAGTTTCATTTTATTTGAAAAATTGAAGTGTGGCCAAGAATGAAGCAAAGCCTGAGATGTCACAACAATAAAAAATGAATAAAACCCGAATCATTCTTAAAATTTATTCTCTAAATATCAATTAGTCTTGAAACGAGTCGAGCACCGGAATTCGAATCAAACTAACAAAAAATCATCAAAATTAATTTCCAAAAAGCGCTCAAATGTTATGCCAGTCGCGAGCTCAGAATTTTCACATGGAGGGTTCGCCGAAAATTCAAATTTTCAAAAGCCCATATTTCTGCGTTCAAAGTTTATGGTGCTTTTGGAATGTTTTGACGAATTTTCTTTTGGCACTAACAAACAAATTCTAAAAAGTTTTCTAACAAATTCCTATCTGGACTTGTTAAATATTTGCATTGTCAAATTTTCTTATGAAATTTTTGCTTTATTTAAATCTCAATTATTTGCGCAGATTGTTTGAATTCTTGCTTGAATTCTTTTTTGATTATTTGAAATGTGCGCTCAAATATTCGGCAATATCGTCGAACATTTGTTCGCGCTGCTTACTGTACGGCATGTGAATGACTCCGTGGAATGCCGACACGTAGTGGCGCCATTGCGTTGGCACGCGAAAATCGTCGCGAAGTCGACGCGCGTACAGTATGCCCTCATCGCGCAGAATGTCGATACCGGCGGTGAGAACGAGCGCGGGCGCCAGCCGCTCGAGATTTTCGCCAAGAATCGGACAAAAATCTGGGTTCGTCAGGAACTTTGTAAGTTTCGTCGCCAGCTAAAAGATGGACTCATTTAAGATTACACGAAAATATAAGAAAAGTTTTCATTTTCAAAAGAAGTTACCTTCTGATCTGGCTCAAATTGATATGAATTTAATGGTTTCTCGTCAAGAATTTTCTCGCTTCTCGCGTGATCGGGTATTTTGGCTTTGTCGAGTAGAGACATTATTTTTGTGTTCGACCGAATCTCGCTAAAAAATACCACATTATTATTAGATTATGGTTATCGGTTATCGGAAATGATGAAAGGAATTGAAAACTCACTTTGAGATGTGCTGATTTTTCATGACGGCTTTTATGTTTTTGGGCGTGGCTTCTACACCAAGATACATCAGGTACCAGCGAGCCATCGCCCGCGGGTTCAGCAGACCCGTGCCTTTGTAGCCCTGGTAGTAGTAACGGTAGGAGTAGGAGAGAAGGTCCATCATGTGAATCACCGGGTAGATCAGCACTTGGCACTGAAACTTTTTTAATAAACATTGCCGTGAATTTCATTTGTAATTTGCAATTTCAAATATTTTTTTGTGAAAATACAAAATTATTTATAATGTTGCTCTTTGCAATTTTTGTAGATTAAAGTTATTTGATTTCCACCACTTGGTACACAATCCGTGCAAAGTTTTAAGATAGAAAAAAAATGTATAAGCGGATATGTGCAAAAATTTGCCTTGTAAAGTGAAGTTTTGCCTTGGCGAATTGCGCGCTGCGCTAACACAGCCGCCAAATTACCTCCAGCACTATCGCCCATGATCGCAATTTGATCGCGATCCATGTTGTACTCTTGATATCTACAAAAAAGAAATGTTATTACCAAGAAAATATACAGTAAAAAATTAGCAACTAAAGTAAAAAAATACAATACCAAAATTTTAGTAAAAATAACAAATTTATGGTTTCTTAACGTTATTTGCGATGATAATCCCATATTATTATAAAAAAATGCAAACTTTTCATTGTAAATGGCTTCGACAACTCGCTCACACTCATCGATGGCTGTCCCGAAATGTGCTTCGGGAGATAAAGTGTAATCAATTGAAATTAATGGCGTTCCCACGCGCCTCACGATCGGAATGAGCGTGGCGTCGTAGTACTCTGCAAATTGGTACGGTAATTATTCTTCTTTCTGAATGTACATATATGTATGTTCATACTTGGCCTCATAATGCACCATCCGCCGCCGTGAATGTAAATGATGCAAGCATTTGATTTACGGTATTGACCTTGTGGCAAATACACACGACATGAAACGCCACCAATGTTTACCGTCTCCACGCGACACCACTTGGGAGGTGATGGCTGAAGGGCGAAAAGTACCGCGGTGAGAAACCTAAGCACCTTGTTACGCCACACCGGTCCCACAAAGTTTTCGATGAGATCGCACTAAACCTCAAAGAAATTTAAATGCATTTTCGCAGAATTAAAATATTCAATGTAATTTTTAAAACATATTCATATGCATGTACATAAATGCAAAATGTTTTAATTAAATTGAAGAAGTAAGATAAAAAACTAAATATTTTTTAAATACTGTAATTCGCATTGTCTTTTAAATAACTTTTTTGTTGCACTTTTACTGCTACAAAAAAGAAAAAATATATTAAATAATTGATAAAAAAAACTTTCAGTGGAAAAAGGAAATTTCTTTTTCTAATTCTTATTTTCTGCGGGAATTTTAATTAAAATTTAAAGTAAACATTTTAATTTTTTCCAAATGAACGTTTCTTTAAAATCAAATGACAAATAAATGTCATCATTTTTCCTACAGTAAAAACAAAAATTTGCCGATATTTTGTCTGGCCGTTGTCTATCTGATCGTCTTGGTTCATATTCGTTTTATCTTTCACTTATTTTTCCTTTCTCTATCACATAATTTTTTATGAGAAATTTTCCTAATTTTATTAATTCATTAAATAAAAAATTACAAAATGTTCATTGGCTAGTCGCAGCTTGAATTCGAATAGCTGAATCTTTCTCCGATCGCAAATGTGGTCGGGCAAGGCGATGTGGAGCGAATAAAGGAACAACAGCACAAAAACCACAAAAAGCAATAATGCGGCAAGCGCCATTTCGTGTTGCCAATATGCTGCAACACTCAATACGTCGAAGTCTACGGTCGGAGACTGCTGCGCGCTGAAGAAGCCGGTTGGCGCACCTTGTTCGATAGTATATGCGGAGTTGCGCGCCACCGTGATCGAGTTAAACGCGCGCGATTCGCTAAGTGAATGCCCAAGAGATTTGTCAGCGGCGTTCTCCACGACCGAATAAGAAGGATCAGGCTAAAAATAAAAAAGTTGTGTTAATTATTAAAATTCTAAAATGAAAAAATATAAACAAACAAATTTGTTAACAATAAAGTTTGTTAATAAAACATTTTTATTACATTTTTTGTCAAGCACAATTACAGATTTACAGCTCCGTTTAATATTCTGATTTTATTGCAATTTTTTAAATTCATTGTTACAGACCCAAAATTTTCCTTTTTTTTGTATTTGTTCAAATTAAATGATCAAATGAAAAGAATTTAACAAAAGTTAGTATTAGAAAAAGTTACATGACTTTTGAAGGTACGAGACTTCTGGCAATTTTGTTAATGGAAATGACGGTAATCCTTTTCACGTTTAAAAATTAAATAAACTTGGAAAATGTTTTGATGTTAATTGCAAATTCTTTTTTTTTGTTCTATGAAAATTCCCCGCTTTTAATACTATTTCTTTCTGTTTCTCTGCATGTCTCTCTTTCTGTCCTATATTTCCTCTAGTCCTCTCAATTTGATTTTTACTTAACAAAAAATTGTAAGACTGTGCGTATATGTTTTCATATACAGTACTATTTTTTGATATGTACAGCAAACGGCTCGCGAGTCGCGACTCAGAGCGGGAGTCTGAGTCGCGACTCGCAAAACATGACTCGCGAATGGGTCGTAGTACTCTGTCGACTCGAAAAAAGCAATGTCGATCGCGAGTTTTTTAATCGTGTCTCGCAAAACGACACGAGTATATGTATCTGTTTTTTTCTTTTCCCTTTTTAACCTTTTCTCGTCATTCCCTGATGGAATTCATACGATTATTTAAAAAAACTTCTACGACTTTGACAAAATATAGTGATAAAACTAATAAAAAGCATAATATTTTCGCAAAAATATCATAAGTGCCAACAAAAAAGTAATAAAAATGTAATAGCGAAAACAAATTTTTACAGTTATATTTGTCTTGTTTCTTATCAAACATTTAAATTTTAAAATTGAATTTTCCGTTAGAATAGCAAAATTTTGTACTGACATGCAAATTGCAATAAAATACGCACATTGAAGTAATATGTAGAAATCATTGGTCGAGTAAACTCTTAAATTTTTTCAAAAATATTAAAAAATACTCGAAAATTTTTTCTTTCATATCCTCCCATTTTTCACGTTTTCAGACGGGAAGGCGTGGTCACACGTCGAAAAGGCTTTAAATAAATTGTGATTTTCAACCAAGTCAAACGTGCTTGAAATTTTTTTTCTGAATTCTTTGTTGAACCAAAAGCTGAATAAGGTAAAAAAATTTGGAGTGCAGTATGCAAGGATCTCCTGGTGAAAATAATTTAAAAAAACCACTAAATCTCTGAGAGAAATACGCTCAAATGTCACAGTCAAAAAAAGTCCAGTAAAACATCGAAAATTTGTGAAAACTATTTCTAACAATTATGCTCATTAAATGGAGTTAATACATAAAATGTTTAGTCAAATTCAACGTTCTCTAGAATTTAACTAATTCATGTCTTGACTCCAGCAAAAAATCAAAGATTAATAAAGTAATAAGATTAATGAAGAAAAAAATTCAAAAGAATTTTTAAAGTTTTTTGAAAAACCTTTAATTGTGGCGTCTGTAGGGGGTAATTTTAATTTTTAGATGCTTTCTAGTAATTTATGATGTGGAATTTTTAACCCTAACTGCTCAATTTTAGTTTTTAAATGTCATTTTAGCTCTAATTTAGTTTTATTTTGAAAAATTTTCCTATTTTTAAAACTGCAATTCTTCTTAACTCAGACTGCAATTCTTGTTAACTCAAACTGCAATTCTTGTTAACTCAAACTGCAATTCTTGTTAAATCAAACTGCAATTCTTGTTAAATCAAACTGCAATTCTTGTTAACCTCCTCCTCATTTATCAATATCAGAAAAAATTAAACAATTTGATAATGAATTTTGAATTTTGAAAATATTTGAAAACAATTCTAAAAAATGTAACGACATTTAGTTCATTAAACTTAACTTCCGCTGATTTACATACATAATTTCTTAATTACAATGTTATGAAATTTTAGCTTCAAACATTTTAAACATTTTCATAATTAAGTATGTCAGATGTATTGAAGACATTTAATTATATTATATTTGAAGTATTTCGTTTCACGTGGTGAGAAAAAAAGGTATATTTACTGTGGAAAATTAATATGTACATATGTATTTGATTACGACCCCCGGAGATCTTTTTTCTTGAAAAGTCTAAAGACCGATAACTTTTTTTAGAAATCAATTTTTTACTAAATGTGCCCCCTCCCCCATTAGCAGTCATTCCTATTCATTTTTAAATTTAACTGTCAGAAATTTTGTTCTGGACTAAGATGGCCGATTAAATTATTGACTCAAAAACCATGACTTTTTGTTATATTTTGAATGTCATTTTCTTAACAACGAGAGAAGTCGAAAATTTTGTAAAATTTTTGATGTAAGACTTTTTGTAACATGGTTATTTCTATCAGAAACATCATAAAAATATGAAAACAGCCATATCTCAGCAATATTCACTTTAAATTCACGTCATTTCTTAACTTCGACTCCTCTCGGAGCCGAATGTATATTTGATTGTCTTGATTAACTTTTGTGAATTTTGTAGGCAAAAAACTGAACTTCATAATACTATGCCGCCCCCCCCCCACTTCACAGAATTTCACTTTTCAATATGCTTATTTGATAAAGCTCAAAATTCGGCATTTCATACATAGTACGCCCATTTCTCGCGGACACTACCTGTAGATTAGACATTCAATTTCTCTCATGTTGTTATATCACAAGAGATTTTACAAAAAATTACTAGGTAAAAATTAATGGTGTTGATGTGCTTTTCCTTTTTTGTTTTTCAGATAACAAACGTATAATACAAACTTTTTTGAATCAAATGAGCAAAAAAACCGTCCTCCAAAAGACAGCTCAAGATAACGATTTTGTTGAATGTTGATATGTAGTACGAGCCATCATAAGGAAGCACCGAAGGGGGAGGGGGTGATTGGGGGAGGTGTGATTTGCACATTGCTGTTGTTAATTTTTTTTCTCTCACCCGCATTTTGATTTTTAGATTGAAACTGGAATGACTTAATTTCAACACATGAGACTGTTTTCCCGCATTTTGATTTTTACAATCTTTGTTTTTTAGAGAAAATTTATAAATAATATGATAAAGACCGATAGTTAAAAAGTACTTCATTATTACACAACAAAAAACAGACAAAAAGAAAAAGTACCGTATACACCTTTCACTTTTTTAACAATCAATGCGGAACTAAACATATCCTGTATATACAAATGATAGATTATAAAGACTGTCTTCAACGTCAACAAATATTGCAATTGCAAATAATTAATTATAATAATTGCAAATATAAGAACTACACCTAACCCAAATTTTGAGAACAAATATGAGATTTTGAGCTGAAAACACGTACTCTGGAGTAATCGAGTACGCTGATTCCAAAAAATGAAGTTAAATTTTTGATCAGGCCCCCTATGGGCCTTCTGTGACCCCATAGACCAGAGCCCGCCCCGGCATGAATAATTGCAAAGTTCAGTTTTTCACAAAAGTTAATTCA
The DNA here is from genome assembly GCA_009724625.1 of Deladenus siricidicola. Classification (NCBI taxonomy): domain Eukaryota; kingdom Metazoa; phylum Nematoda; class Chromadorea; order Rhabditida; family Sphaerulariidae; genus Deladenus; species Deladenus siricidicola. The sequence continues at coordinate 75,567 of SAUE01000070.1, forward strand.
AAAAATTCACAAAAGTTAATTCAAACAATCAAGCATACCGCCATTCGACTTTTCTTGTCGAGATCTACCGATAGTTGTTAAGAAAATGACAGTCAAAATATAATAAAAAGGCATACTTTTTGACAGATAAAAATCTAAAAATCGAGTCAATTATCAAATCGACCGCTGTAGTCCAGAAGGAAATTGTACATTTTAAATATTCATTTTTCAATTCAATAAAGGCAAAAAGCGTTCATAGGTAAAGGTTTTGTACTTTTACTAACAAACAAAACATAAAATAAACATTTTCCACTTTTTGGAGTCTTTAAGTAGATGCCAAAAAATTCAATTAGTTTTCGGATTAAATTCTGTTAGTTTGCGTCTGATTTGTTAATTTCAAACGCAAAAGGTCGTCGTTCCTTTTATCTACAAAACTTGTTTAATGAAATACGAATTCGAAACGAAGACTTTGAAATAATTAACCGTTTTTCTAGCCTGCTATTCTTTTTCTCTTCTGTCTGTCTGAGTTGTGTTTTTCAGTTTTCCGTATTCCTTGGTATTCTCAAAACTATAGATTTTCGAGTTAAAATTAAAAAACATGTTTCGTCAAAATTTTTAAAAGTTATTGTAAATTTGCAAAAAGAAAAAAAACTTAAATCGGGGTGCATTAATTTAGTAACCATTTATGACGTAAAAGAAATTTGTTTTGGTCAAGATGTTTTCCATAATGGGATTTACCAATTCCTGAAACTCCTAATGTTTTCTAGTGTTCGTCGAGAATTGCTGATTGTTCAATTAGTATCCTAAATCACTAAGAAATCGAATTAGAAGATTAATGTTATTCGGATTATTTCAATCGGTTTCGATACAATGCGGGGAGTAATTCAGAAATTAGAACCAGCCTCCTATAATCTATTCTTTAAAATGACATAAAACATTAATAAATATAATTCAATTAAAAACAATTAAAAGCGTCATTTATCCGCTCTTTTGCACCTGATAATCAGCTGTGTGTGGTATGTGCTGCGTTGCGCTGATAAGATATCCTAGATTTTGCTGTGGTTGTTGCATTCGATGAACTAGCTGATTTTCGTAGTTATGATTTGATTGATGGGGAGGATGAAAGATCGTTTAAATTGGGTTTCGTACAGTTCATGCCAAGAGAATTCATACAGTATTCATTTTTAGTCATTTTTTAAGTTAAGTTTTCATTTTGCTAATTCATAAAGTGAGGTAGACTTCATGTTCTAAAATGAATTTTTCGTGGAAACACTGTATGATCTCATTGAAATTACAACAATGATATTTTTATTTTCATTGCTGGTGATGTTAAGGCCGCAAAAAGGAGATGTTTTTGAAAACAAGTGAAGTAGCATGATAATACATATAGCTGATAGTAGTAATATTTAGAAATAGGTAAAATACTTTTTTGCATCGTCAACGAAGAACAATGAAAATATCGATCTATCGTTTTTAATTTATAAATAATTGCAACAAACATAAAAATAGTGTTTTCCGAGTGAATGAAAATTTCTAGCAAAATGGTTTTGTGTTTTTTGTTTGCATGGTTTAGAAACCGCAGGAAATTTGGAAAACGACTTCTTATTTCTAATTTTCAGTTTAGTTTATTTTGATTGTGATATTGTTTTTTTACTTGCTAAAAAGAACCTACCGTATCTTCGTACTTCATCTACATTTATTTATAAATAAAAAATAGACCTTAAATAAGTCTGAGCATTCAAACAATTTAAAAACACTATATATGTATCCTTTTTTGAATGACATTATGATTCATAAGGCAGCGTGGAGTTAACGAAAAATATTATTTTCAAGGATTTCATCTTTAATTTGAGTTTTCATACATTAAAAAATATTAAAAACTGCTCATTCGACCAAATGCCTTCTCGCACCCCATCTTTTTTTATCTCTTGATTTGTTACTCGTTGTCACGTTTTCTCATTAAAACAATTATATTCTTTGTAAAAGTTGACCCATTTCGTACTACAATTAATACGCTCTTCGAGAGTACGTGATAAATTGCAAAAAAACGACAAAAATGACTCAAACCCATTTAGCAAGCAAATGAATTGGCTAAGTAATGTTAATAAGGTAATGTTAAATATGAATTATGTGGTCCCCTTTTTTCTTCTGAAAGACCGCAAATTTGGTGGACAATTGGCCGAAAACGAACTGATTCAATTACAACTTATCGTAATTTGCACGGAAATTACAACTTGTGGCAACAACACTATACATGTACATACATACGTATTTAAAAAATAGTGACATAAATGAAGCGTAAATTGTATTTTTATTAATGAATTCGGATTTTTTTTTGAATCAATTACCTGAATGGCATAGTCGGCTTGCGGGTAAATGAGATGTGCGAATAAATCCACGAGAAATTCGTCGTAAATTTGCTTGCCCGAGCTAAGGAACACCAGCATCCTTCTCAACTTGAATATTTCTGACAGATTGTTGTAGAAATTTTAGTAGAGAACAAATTTAATTTTATGATCGGTTTTATGAATAAATCAGTAGAACCGACAAGCATGGGATGGCCAGGTTGGCATCTAAATAATATTTCGTAAGCATTGTTTGCCTTTTCAGTTGAAATAAAATTCATTTGAACTTTTAAAATTCAAATCATCAGCCTAAATTAATTTTAAGTAGTTCAAAGTCAAATCCTCAGTTCAAATTGTGTTTTTCACTTCAAAATATTAATTTAAAAATTGAAAATGATCAAAAGCATTAAAGTTGTTAAAGATAGTTAAAATTGAAAAAATTGAAAAAATTTTCGTTGAATGTGAAACATATGTATGTATATTCCAAAAAAATTGGAAATGATATACATAATTTGTAAACTAAAACATTCAAAAATCAAAAAATCAATAAATGACATATATCCAATATATATGGTATTTACACCGTATGCATACATCATAAATCGACTAGTTACAGTGTAAATTACGGTAAGAACATTGCCAAAAAAAGATTAGTCTATACATATGTGCAAATAAATATTGAAAAAAATTGCAAATAATACACGTACCCTTTTCTATGTTTTGAGGTGGTCAAAATGAATTGCATCTAAACGGATGAAAAATTTATCTTTCCGGATTAAAAATTACAAAAACCGCCAAAATTTTTTTGTTTGAAACCACTTCAAACGACAAAACCTTTCACGCGAAAAGCGAACAAAAAAAAGTAAACGGAGAAAAAAATACATATGAAAAAAAGAAGAAGTTTACACTTGGCGGAGATCTTCACCGCATTTTAAGACACTGAGAAGAGAATCGAGTGACAGCAGAAAAAAAGTTTGATTTTTTTCATATTGCACATGGTTTATCTTTCCGGATTATTAAAGTTCCGGATTATTAAAGAGCAGTTCCATCTGAGTCGCATGCCGCAAACCGGGAGTCTCGAAAAAATTGCACCGAAGACAAGTAAAAAATGCTACCGTAGTCTAAAAGAGCGAAAAAATGTGCATCGAAGTCACAATTCCGATTAACAGTAAGTCAACTCAGAAATATAATAGGCATTCGACTTATGTAGCTTGGACTGCTCAACTGTGTACTATATAAAAAATGTCAGAGGAAAAAATTCTTTTTTTGCCTCAAATTGCTCTATTCTCTCAGATTCTGTCTTAAGATTTGAATGCATTTACATATTTACAGTCAGTCTTCTCACCCTCTCTCCCTCACCCACATATTCCCAGATATAAATGACATCTTTCAGTTCAAACAGAATTTTCATACATAGCGAACTGATATAAAAAAGTAAGAATTGATAATAATAATAAACCTGAAATATTTAAAAAAGTCCCTCTCACCTTGGAATTGAATTGAAGGTGTTGTTGGCCTTCGCCTTTGATAGGCGAAGGTATTGCTGACCTCACCTCGCTGACCACCTCATATTAAAATACACAACAGACTTAAGCCCTCCTCAATTACTTATATTTACAAAATAAAAAAATTTCGATTACATTTGCACAAAATTACAGAAATTATAAAAAATAAATCTGACGTCAAAAATATCCCATAAAATTAAGGGACAATTATCGCAATATGGAGAATTAACAAATGAGGAGAAAATTGCAAAGCTTTAACAAAAAATTTTGGCTTCCAGAAAACAATGATATGAAGAACACAATATGAAACAACAACAAAAATGTGTCAGAGAACAAATATTAGAACAAAAAAGGCAGAGAAATGAGAATGAAAAAATACGAGTGATCTGAAGTGAGAAAATCATTATTGTGCTTTTCTCACAAATTAAGTATTACAATTATCAATTACGAGTATTTTTAGGAGGAAAAAATAAGTTCGAGTGAAATCGATTCGCTAATCGAAGAGAATTATGTGATCAAAGCGCAAAAATTTGTTTTGTATTGAACGAAAGAATTTCTGAAAGAATTTTTCATAACGTGGGATTTCTGCGCAACATAAGGATGTTCCATTTGTTACCTCTTGGAAAAACCCATCAAGTAAAGATCATAAGAGAAGAGAAAGAAAAAAAAGTCGCAGAGAACGGGGTAATAGCATGAATAAAGAAAGTACGAGATAATAAAGTAAGAGATAAGAGACGGATTAAAACACCACGAGAGAAATACGCAAGCAGACGACAAAATTAAATATGGTTAATGAAAACAAATAAATGGAAGCGAAAAGAAAACGTATGAAATACCTCTGGATTTCTGTTTCGGGGCAGTGCTGGGACTTGAATCATTTTCGAATCCACTTGAGCGTGAATCCGGAAAATTTTCTTCATTATTTTTTTGAAAAAATG
>SAUE01000070.1:80343-93984 GCA_009724625.1 Deladenus siricidicola
AATGAGCTAAGCGGCGTTTGGCTCCGATTCAATTTCATCGTTTTTGAGCATGAATCCGATTTTGAGCGGAGTCAAAATCGCGATAAATGAGCTAAGCGGCGTTTGGCTCCGATTCAATTTCATCGTTTTTGAGCATGAATCCGATTTTGAGCGGAGTCAAATTCGCCCTAAATGAACTAAGCAGTGTTTGGCTCCTATTCAATTTCATCGTTTTTGAGCATGAATCCGAGTTTGAGCGGAGTCAAATTAACCGAAATGAACTGAACTGCAGATTGAATCCGATTCATTTTCCCATTTTTTGAACATGAATCCGATTTTGGTATGAGTCAAAATTACCATAAATGAACCGAACTGAATATTGAATCCGGAGTCAACGGAGTCACTAATGAATCCGTTGACTCCTGAGTTAAAAATGGAGTCGGATTCAAAAATGATTCAAGTCCCAGCACTGTTTCGGGGTAATAGCATGAATACGCTTATTACTGTATTCTGTGTGATTAAGAATAAGTCAAACGGAAAATCCTCGCATTTTAAATGGATTTAGATATTTTAAATAAAATTAAAAAGTCAATTTTAATTAAATTTGAAATACCGTTATTTTTTAATTTCCAATAATTGATATTTTTGGAGAATTTCTTGTTTTTTTTAATTTTTACTTTTTACGCTTCAATTTGTGATTTCTAACATTAATTGAGCAATTTATAAATAAATTTTATTTTGGAAAAAAATGACGTAAAAATGTGTACTTTGGAACAATGCAAAATACCTTTATTTTCCTCTTACCTTATTCCCTTCCTCCAACACTCATTTTTTTTGCTCCTTTGTTCTCTTTTTCTGTCTGTCTCTCCGTTTCTTTTCCGTCTTTCCTTCAATTTTCCTTCGACCGCATAACATTTGTGGAAAAAATGGAAGAAATTTTGAGTAACATAGCAGGCGGGAAATGTTGATGTTAGCTAAAACGGTTACGGAATGTGGAGAAATTTGGAACATATTACAATTGTCACGTCAGTTATTGCAAGTAAACATTTCAAAGTAATCACATTAATTGAACAAACCTGAGACAAAGCATTGTAATAACAATTTTTTGCTATGTTTGTCTGTGTTTCCTCCTATTTTACTCTTTTTTGTATACTGTAAAAAATTTTGGTTTTTCAAAGATGGAAAAAAGTTTCAGGAATTTTCAAACTACCGTATGTTTCATTAAAAGTTCATTAAAAAGGAAAAATTTAATAAACCTGATTGACGATACTTTAAAATACTCTGAAAACCTTTCAATTTTCCGAAAATGCCAAAAACCTGGCTCTTTTACTTATTATTAGTCATAATTTAGGACCCTCTTTCTCTTCTGTTATACGTACTTAATTGTTCTTCTTTCTTATTCGCATTTCCTCTAAAGAATTAGATTATAACCGAATAATTGTGTAGCCTTAGCAATTCTTAACATATTCACCGTTATCCAACAGTACAGTTTAGAAATAAAATTAATTATTAGATAAATGAAATGCAAAATGTGCAAATTCTGATGAAAATTGTCTATTAATTTATGAAGGTTTTTCATCTCCAAGATATAAATTTTCGACAATTTTGTAGGATTGCGGTGTATTGATGAAAGCGGTGTATTGGAAAAGCGCTTTATTGAATTTGACAATAAATTTAATTAAAATTTAACCAATATTTTGACCAAACTTTTCTGATTTGATATTTCGTATAACTCTCATTACGATAAGAAAACAAACTTGAAGTAAGATTTTGTACTATTTATAAATACTAAATTAATTTTTCTTTGTAAATTTCCTAAAAAAGCTAAACCATTTTGATATTTCTTCTAGAAATAAATGGGAAACATATGTATATATAAAATCACCTCGACACATATTCTCTGCAAAAAGTCATGAATCATTTAAGATTAAAAACTTTTCCTTTTTCGGAAAAAAGAAGATTTCTTTCTTACTTTCAACCTTTATGAAAAGAAATAGAAAAAATAGAGATCAGAGGAATGAGAGGAACAGAAGAAAAAGAAAGGACATGCACAAAGAAAGTAATAAATAATTTAAAAATGAAAGAAACAGAGAAAAGCACGAAATTAAAGGATGAAAAAAGAAAAAAAAACTTTCTTCTCGGAGAAATATGTCCTTATTAATTTAATTTGGTCATTACTCTCCATTACATATCGTTAAGAAAACTTCGTAAAATCATGTTTACCAATGAAATGTGTGAATATTCAAATATTTTTAATGAAAAAAATAACTTTTGGAAAAATAGATTAATTAATCTTATACATACTCCTCAATTCCGCTAGCAAAAAAAATTTGCAAAAAAAATTTGCAATCGTTTTTTAAATTTAAGTTGAAAAATAGGCGCGTTTGTCAAAAATGTTGAAACGCGTGTTAAAACATTATATAAAATTCGCCTAATGCTTAGGCTCCCTACTATGAGACTTGCCTACTCGCCTAAGGCTCAGGCTCCGCAATTTTAAATTCATATACATAATTTCACGTTAAGCGCACTTCATTTTTAAGTTTTCATTTTTATTTTGCTAAATTAAATTGAAGGTATTAATGACAAGCAAGATTAATTGCCTTTGTCACTTTCTGTAAAATTTTGAATCAAAAGCAAATAACAAACCACCACTCGTTTTCTATCGGACCCACAGCGCAATTGTAAACAAAACAAAAAATTCAATCTGGAAAATGCAATCATATAGAAAAATGAATACACATTAACATTTTAACTTGCATTTTATTCAACTTCTTTCCTCGTTTATCGCCGAAAATAAGCAAAACAAATAAATTCATTAAACTTTCCGGAAGTCAATCATCCCGGCTACTTGTATGTTTTTATTTACTATCAATCTCTAACAACCCCCAAACAATCGAAATAAATCAAAAAAAATTCTTTCTGACAGAAATTGCAAAAAGCTTAACCAGAAAATGTGAGAAAAAGTAGTAAACTGTAAAATTAAGTGGAAAAATGGATCGGACACATAGCATAAAAATGTCGAAGCGACTAATGTTTCCAAAACAATGATTAAAAATGAAAGTTATGATTACCAGTGAATGTAATTTTGTGAAAGTAACATTTCAAATTTGAAAGTGTAAATATTTTATTTAGAATATGAAGTATTTTGTGGCTTTTTTCTACTGTATTCTAGCTCATTTAAATTTTCTTAGAGTGGTTACATGGAATACTTACAGTAACATTAACTACAATAATATCATGGTAAATGTTTTTCAAGCAGTGTTGCATATTTTTCATCACACATTTTTCTCCTCCGAATTTTAACAAGAGGTTCCCTCCGCCCCTCAGATCCTCCCCCCCCCAAAAATTTTTTTGAAAAAACTCTACTTTGATCTGCCTCTTTTTTTTTTTTCTTTAATAAAATAAATTTAAATTTTTGATCAAAAAATTTTCAGGACGCAATACAATTTTGGTGTCACCGCGTCTGAACATTTTCAAAATGTCATCTGTGGTGGCAACTTCCACATTTTTTGAAAAATTGCTTCCTGTGGAGGCGGACCCATAGAAAGTTCTGATGTCATAGAAAGTCCCGCATCTAAAAAAAGCAATATTCTATTCTTAAAAGACTTTACTCTTTCAATTTTATTAAAAATATGTATTTTGATAAACATTTTCAGCAATCAACCACACCAAGACCTGAAATCAGACGAGTTATTCCTCTCGTGGATGGAAGCCTACTCAAGGGCGTAGATGGCTTAAGGAAAACAGCTTCGGTCACGTTAATTCAGGCCAATGGTATTAGCCTCGTCGTAGATTCGGCAGCAGCGACCGATTTTGTTAACGCCGAAAGAATGTTAAAAAGTTAATCTGTAGTTATTTATTTCCAACTGTGAACGGAATTAAAATCTTTTCACGTCTACATGTCAATTTGCAACATTGAACCTTAACCTCTTTTTATGTGCCATACATATATATGTATATACAGTACTCTTTAAAATGAATTCACCTAATAATTTTTATAACGAATTATTAAAATTTAATTTTATCAGATTTGGCAATGTTAAATGTCTCCCACGTGAATGTTCGTTTTTTTGTCACCACTCATGGCCATCCGGATCACTTTGGTCAGTCGAATTTCTTCCAAAATGCTGATCACTTTTTCGGCGCTTTTCAAAATCATGCCAATCATTACAAACAAACACAACTCCGAGCGGTAAAATTTTTTTCAACATTTATTTGAACTTGATCAAAACGACATTCATCAATTGATATGTATGTAGGCAAGTACAATGCATCTCACCGATTCTATTACGTTGTGGAGTACGCCGGGACATACCACCGACGATATCAGCGTCGTTGTCACAGACGTTGAGAATCTTGGCACAATTGGAGTTGTTGGTGAGGAATAGAAATGCTGATTGACAAAAATACAAGGGCGCAAAAAATTCGCTAAACCTGCATTAAAAGTTTTCAACATAATAGTGAAGAATTGTTGTAGCTTGAAAAATATAGGAGACCTATTCTATTCGGAAGAAGATGCGATTTCAAATGGAACTGAATGGATGTTGGATGCTCTGAACCCATTTCTTGGCCAACACAACCGGAGGAAAATGATTTGTGCCGTGGATTACATCGTGCCCGGACACTCACATATGTTTAGGTATTCAAACTAAAAATAAAAGAATTTTAAACGAACATGATTTTAAAATGTGCTCAATCTTTCCGAAAATAACCTTCAATGGCAATCAATAATTAAATTTTTTCAGAGTCACCAATGAAATGAAATCCAAGGCTGGTTGCCAATTATCACCATCGAATTCCAATATTGTCTCATCTAAATCGAATTCGTTGCCTACATCAATCATTTCATTTCATTCACAACAAACACCTAGCCCAACCGTTTACCATCGACACATTTCCGCGATTACAGGAACTAATATGAACGCGGAGAAAACGTTAAACTCAGCTCAGCAAATAAATTCACCGACTTTGAACTCATACATAAACTCTAGACAATATTCCGCACCTATAAACGACAAAAATTTGACTAAACCTTTTAAACTAAACAGTTTAATAAAATCACCCGCCATGAAATTCGACAGCTTTCCGGGAAACTATAACGGTAGTTCAGCTTTCTTTTTTATATCTTAGTAAAATTAGCATTTCGAAAAGTAGCGCACATTTTGAATTTCAGTGATGGCTACGCCTGTTCAACAACAACCAATTAATTTCAAAAGAAATTTTGCACAAAATGGTCTTATCGATTATTTACACGCGACACGACCGGGGACGCTAATTCCATTCCCGGATCTCAGCTTGGCTCGAATATTTACAAAAAAGCGCTCATTTCCCGTATAATTCCAGCTCATATTGAAAATTTGAAAGAAGGGAAAATACAGCGGTGAACCATTTCTCCAAAAAATGTTTGCTAAATATTGCCATGAAAAAATATTTTAAGGGGGAGAAATTTACTTTCTAACTCAGTACAGTAGTTGTAATCGTGAAAGTGACTTAAAAACTGTAAAAATATGAATTGTAGTATATTTTGAAAACATGCATGTTGATAAATAGGCAATTAATGTAAATAATTACTTTCATTTTTCATAATTTACAGTCAAGTAAATTTTCCAAAAAATGTTTAAGAAATATAAATTTAAAATTTCAATTTATTGCAAAACTATTACAAGTACTTACATACAATATTAATGCTATTCCACGCTGAGTTCATTCGCCGTTCTGAAATTTTGATATGCTGTACAAAGGGCGCTGAACATCCAAATCGAGAAAAATTCTGACATAAAACCAAGACACATATTTATAATCAACGAATTTCGAATTTCATCGTCTAAAATTTTAAAAATTTATTCATCGAACAAATTTTTTTTAAATCCAGGAAATTGAAAACACTGCATAAAAACGCCGACCCATATACATATAACGTGAAAATAACTCACGAATCGTCACAGTAAATATTCTTTAAAATATATATTCAATTTTTGTTGGAGGATGAGTTTATCTCGGACATTATTGAAGAAAATATCTGAAATAAACTCAAAAACAATCGCGGAAGCTTTTACTCAAGCAATTTGAACCTTCATCACAAATTACATTGATAGGTTAACAATTACCGCTTATTTCTGACTCATAATTGTATTTCTCCCTCATCTGTTTGGTGTTCATGTCCACGAAAAACGCATAATACATTGTTGTAAGGCAATATACGCATGTTACCAGCGAAGAAATGGCCTAAAATATAAATTTATCTATTTCTTTGACTATTCGGTGGATTTGGAATAAAAACGATTACAAGAAATAAAAAATACCGTGCCAAAAATAGCTGGTTGGTATAAAATTGAAGTTGGTAAACAGACTGCGACTATGACTAGTGACGATGATATACCAATAACGATGAAACACGAAATTCCCATCCAGCCGATATGCCGCAATTCCTCATTGTCCATCAGCAGAGTGTTTGCAACAAGAAATATATGTAAAACCGCAATCATAAATGCACCCCTCTGAAAAACTTAACATTTTTGCCTATCAAATGTTTGATGTGCATGTGAACCAGAAACACGCCTCAAGCTCTGAATGACACATTTTCATAAAAATTTTACAATTTCAATTCTAAGAACGCATTAATTAAAAAAGTACGTGAGCAGGGATGCAGAAACAACAGGTAGAATTATCTTCTTCGGCGGACATTCAGTCTTTAAATACGTCCCATGTCCACAAGATGATAATTTATAAGCTGCGTGCGCTCCAAGTTTTACCTAGCCTAAAATCAGCCGCTTCACGTCTCGTCCGAATAACTAAAAATCGTTAGACCGACTCTTAGACTTATCGTTAGACCGACTCTTAGATCTCTCAGGTCTCTTATTGACGCTACGCCAACTCCTACTAATCAACTCTGTTCTTCTCTCACACATGATTTATGGTTTTCACTAGATGATTTCCGTCAGAAATTTTCCAGCTCTGACGAAGAAGAACAGTTGAAGTGTAGAACCCACTGAACAATTTCGAAATTAACAGAATTGGAAAAGTTAGGGAACATAGAGCTGTTTTTGAGCGATTTCGGGTGGTAACCATATTCCTTAATTACTCTTTGGGCACTTCTTCAGTTTCCCCCCCCTGACCAAATTTTTGCTGGTCAATAAAATATTTGAATTTTTTTTAAATTCTCAGAATAGATTTTATAGGCTGCAAAACGATTCTAGATTACTTTTAGTAACGTCATGGAAAAAAATAAATAAAAGAAAGGTAGAGACCCAAGTGAAAATTTTGATCAGGGGGGGGGGAACAGAAGTACCACTCTTTGTTTTTAAGCGGTAGTTTGGGGCTTGCTCTCCACTATTAACTAACATGCCCGCTGTTAGTGGAGAGCCCAGCTCAAGCTCCAAAATTTTTGCTAACGTTGTCGCACAAACTAACTCCACACAAAGTCCGACATGCACTAGAGAAAAGTGGACTTCTCCATCGAGTAACAAGCCAAAGTGCCTCGGAGACTCCGGCGAGGAATACACGATAGTATCCGAATTGGGTTACGGCTTCGGTAGTTATTTGTAAATCAAAATATGACTATTTGGGATTAAGTAGATCTTGTAAAAATGTTTTAGGTCGAAACATATGCCGTGATAGTTTTGGCGAGCATTACGTCATAAAAATTCTTAGGGGAGCGTCCTATCGTCGAGAGGTATATTTTCTTAATTGTCATTTACTGAAATCATGTTACATAATGGAAAATGAAACAATTGTTGTTTAGCACGACGCACTTCGTGAGGTAACGCGACGCGGATGTTTTCACTTTCCGAAACTGCACGACGTCGGTCACATGTCGAATGACCCAAAGCGTCAATTTGTCGTCATGACGTTGTTGGGTGAGAATTTGGATTGGGCGATGAATCGAGTGAGATTTTCGAGAATAAAGCAGTACGAGAACGGCTTCACCACGCCCACTTGTCTTGCCGTTGCAATACAGGTTATTAACGGCTTTACGTAATTTTGGTTATATTTAACGATCCAATGCCGGGGAAAAGTAATAGGAAAAGAATTGTCGTACATATTTTGCGAATTCCGCCGCCATGTAAAAAGTAAATTTTTAAATTAAATTTTTAGGAGCACTTTTCTATATTTGGTATGGATGGGGCTTGGCTCATCCACCCAAGTTCTGTTTGCTGCGAGAAGGGTTTAAGACACTCACACAATAAGATAATTATTGCATATTTTATAACATTACCGCACTGCTTTCGGTTAAAAATTGAAGTTGAAGTAAAAATTGTTGTTTATTGTCCTAATATTTTCTAGCAGTATATGACAAATATTCAAAATTTTGTTTTACCGATTAAAAAATGTGTGTACAAAGTTGCTTTGTACAATTGTAGTGGTGATTACGAGCACTTGTTCTCTATTTTTTTTATCATGAATCTGAAATAAAAAATTTTCTTGAAGATATGCTTAAATTCCTGTATTGATGGCGAAAAATGAACGAGAGACGAATGTTTATTTTTTGGAAATATATTTCATAATTTTTATTTGAAAACTTCAGACGCTAAGCGCCATCGAAGAATTACATTATTGCGGATTCGTCTCTCGCGACATAAAACCTGAAAATTTTGTGTGTGGTAGACATCGGCCAGATACCGGTAATATTTACCTACTCGACTTCGGCACGTCTCGGCGCTTTGTCGAGAATGGTCGCCATGTTACAGAAAAGCACAAACGATTTTCGGGCACCTATCAATTCTGCTCCGTCGCCCAGCACGAAAAAGAGGTTCATTTTCTTCGCAGCTGAAAAATGGCCGATATTTATGCCTTGAAAAATTCGGCATTTATAAACTACATTGAAAATGACATAAGAAAGTTTTTCTTTAGGCTCCGTCGCGTGTAGACGATCTCGAAGCGTGGCTTTACACACTACTGTATCTGTTCAATAGTACGCTGGACTGGTACCACTTGCGAAGAGTTGACGCGCAGCACATTTTAAAATTGAAAAAAGCACTGCGCGGAAAAGCAGAAATTAGTAGGTAGGTAAGATTTTTGAGTTTTAAATGTATTCCTTAATATTACTTTATTTTTTATTAACGATTTTAGCAAATTACCACACATGATGAAGCGAATACTTAAAATCATCGACAACACCGGCCGCTATCAGATTCCGAAATACAGCGAGGTACATTTTAACCAATTTTTGCTTTCAATATAATTTGGATTCCGGTATTATAGATTTACGAGATATTGGACGCTGAAATGCGGGCCAATAATTGCACGCTCGAATGCCACTACGATTGGGAATTGGTGCCAGGTTACAAAGAAAAATTTCTTGGCTATGGATATACACGGTATTAGTTTTCCGCCCGCCGAAATATTAGCCGAATATGTAGGTTTTTTCTATCCAATATTTTTGTGAATTAATAAAAATTGTGTGTATGTAACTGCTTTATAAATATTTGTACTATCGAAATGTGTATTAAAAATTATTTATTCAAATTTCGGTTTCTTTAATGGCGAGATCAAACAATAAATCAAATATAATACACATAGAATCACTGAGAATAAGGTAGAGATAGCCACTAGCTGAAGGTCGGTTTTGTCTCCAACGGGCACATTTGTTCTCAATGGCCTGACGATGGTATTGAGGTAGATGGAGGCACATTTCGGACCCGCCAACGAACAGCCGCAAGGGATCTAAAATTAAATAAACGTAACACTAACCCAAATTTTAATTTTTTTTAAATACTTTTTCGACGTGACGTCGGCAAGTGGGATCCGCCATAAGGGTTTCGTTCGATTCACACCTCAGAAAAATTCGCGGCGGGTTAAATTCCACGTTAATGGACGTGACATAATCTAAATTAAATGATTGACAATGCAGGCAGAATATTTTTTGATTTTTTGGCCTCATAATTCCGAATTTTTGCCAATTTTCCTATATATCCGAAATAGAGCGACTCAAAACGCTTTCAATATTCCAATAGCCGCAATAACTTTTTTTAAATATTAGATAATTTTTCTTTATATTGTGTAAAAGTAAATAATGTTCCTGAAAGTTGTTTCAAAGCGTTGAGGCAGATTTTTTTGCTTCATTTTTTTCGATTTCTTTTTCATATTGAATTTTTCATTTTGTTCCGAATTCGGATTGAAAATTTTTCAGTCGGATTTTTAACACACCTTTATCAGTTAATTTTCTACTCTTTGCGTTATGATAGCGTAGATGAATGGGAAATGAGAGCACATCTTCGAAGAGGAACACTTTTCGCAGAACGCGTCTTGAGTGGAAGAATATGGGCTGAAGTTGGGCGACCTTTGGCGAGCCGACGGGTTGCTCCGTGTCGAAGCGACTCGCCCCGAAGCAATGTCGACCTTGAGTCAAACCTAAGCCGGCAGCCTTCTGATTTTCGACATTCGAACTCAACAACGTGTTGAGCTTCAATTCGTCCACATCAACGAAAGCGCCTTCTGGGATTTGGAAGAGGTAGCTGACGTAGCAATTTATGAAGCGATGGGAACTCGAAAAATTTGACACAACTTTGAGCGTACGGTGAAATCCCTCGCCGACAAGCTAAACACATTTCAATCGTTTTGGTTATCAAATTTATGCCGAAAAGTACTTGGAAATCGACATTGCTATTGATCAAATCGCACGAATGGCCCGATCCAATAATTTGAAATAATGTGGTCAATATAAAGTCAATATAGATAGAACATGCTTTCATTACTTAAACCTAAATAATTTTCCACAAAAACCTCTTGAAAATATGTTAAAAATAAACAATGAAAATTTTAACATTTTTTCGCAGTAAAACATAAAATTGTTGAATAAAATCATTTATTGTATAAAAAATAAATAAAAAATAGAATTGTTTGGCTATAAATGATCAAATTTAATCTGTTTTTTTCGTAGCAATCCGTTATAAAGTTCGAATATTTTCTGACGTTTTTCCAATTCGTTGCAATCTGTCGAATTTCGTATTTCTTCAAATCCACGACTAAACTATGAATTTGAAAATTGCGTAAGATTACT
The DNA here is from genome assembly GCA_009724625.1 of Deladenus siricidicola. NCBI lineage: Eukaryota > Metazoa > Nematoda > Chromadorea > Rhabditida > Sphaerulariidae > Deladenus > Deladenus siricidicola. The sequence continues at coordinate 91,322 of SAUE01000070.1, forward strand.
TTAAAAAAATCAAAATTCGAAGCAAAATTTTTTTCATTAAAAGCTGTTTTGGAAAAAATAAATAAAAGATGCCTACTCGACACTGGGCTCGTTGTCAATCGAGTCAACAATTCTTGCGGCTGCCTCTTTCGCGTCAGGACTCAAAAGTGTTGCAAATTGAAATGCGAGTAGCTGACTCGCCTCAAGAAAATTTCTCTCCTTTACCGAAGCGATAAATTTCGACACAACCGAGAACTCGTCCTTAGTCATCACACTCAATTTTAAATTTTGCCAATGTGCCGAATCATTGTACTGTAAGAGAATGGATCGTTGGAAATCTTTTGTGAACAACTAAAAAATTGAATTCTAAAAATAATTAATTTAAAAAACATCATGCTAATTAATATGTTCAAAAAAGTTTACCACATGCTTTAAATTTAGCAAAACAATGTGGCACTCGACCTTCAATAACATTTCACGAATCACGCCAGAACTAAAAATATTCAAAATTTTAAAACTAAAAAACCAATTTGTTAATAACAATGTTTTTTGGCAATTTTTTGAAAAAACCGAGGGTGAAAAAATTTATTGTGAACTCAGTGGTTTAGTTTAAAAAACCTACAACGGTATTTCTTTAAGCAATGCCGTCCAGACTGATTGAATTTCGGCGAGAATTTCCTCCAGACTTTCTAAAGGCCGTTCCTCCGCTATTCGACACATTTTCTGCAGAATATTGGACGTTAGATAAATGTCCGATTGAGCAAACCGACTAGCTATGAATTTGAAAGAAATTTATTTCAAGTATTCAATGACAATTTACAAATTTTATTCAGTTAAAATTGAGATATCTAAATACCTTTCAAAAAGTAATGGTATGCTTTCTCGTCATTGTTGAACGTGAGAAAATGTTCGGCCGTCTCAACGGAAATCACGGCCGCCAGTTTTATAGAACCACACTTCACCGCCTTCTCTATTGCATTCAAATAGCAATCCTCCATGAGTGCCTCCGATTCTTGCATTACTAAAAAATTATAATAACGCATTTCAAAAAAATTAATTTTTGATAACGTTATTTTTCAAGTCATATCAAGTAAAACAGGCCTGAAGTATGTAGCGTATGTCGCACGAGACGTGCTCGGTGATACAGCTTTGCGGCCTTAACCAAATGTTGCAATTCGGCGGAAAAATTTTGCAGTTTCTCATAAAGTATCGAAATCTCACGCTGACAAACAGCCGCGTGTTCCGGCATCTCCGCTTCCCTGAAAGGACACGTATTACAAAACTACGGAATAATGTAAAAAATGACTTCTTAGCAATGAAAATTTTTCATCAAAACTCTAACAAAATATTAACCCACTCCATTTCATTGGATAATTGGCGGAATTGGTTGATCGCATCGTCGTAATTCGGCTTTTTTAAAAGTTTTTTCTTAGTCGCCTCCTGAATCTGACGGAATTCACGCCAAAAGTCGCGATATTCCCCCATTCTACATAATTTGTGAGATGTAAAACTTTATGTACATTTTTAATATGTATAGCAAGTATATTACAATGCTTTCAAAAAAGCGGTATTTAAACGAAAACTTTTTATTTTTTAAATCAATCGTAAAAAACCAAAAGAATAATTAAAAGGAATACATCTGAGAAGAATTCCCATTTCCATTAATACATATGTACAAGTCGAGATCCGGCAAATAATGCCTTAAAATTAAAAAAGCTTCAGAAAACCGTTAAAATTCCCTGTTTTGCACCAATTTTCGTACGCGGTCGATTCGATCGCCCAAATCTTTCTTTAAATCGTCCAATTGAATTCGCGTCTGAATTTTATATTTTATTTACTTGAATATTCCATCAAAATAACTGGGAAAGTTTGTACCTGTTGGTTCGACTGACGCAAAGCTTCGCTCTCCTCACGACTCTGCTTCACTCCTTGTGCCAATCGCGCTATTTCCTTCACTCCATCCATATCCGTCAAAGGGAATTTTATATTCTCTTCATTGTCTAGCTAAATTCCAAATTATTATCCACCAAAAAGTCGTCGCGGGCCCAACATTTTTCCAGGAAAGGGGAAGGGGGGAGAAATTTTTCCATGCAGGAAGTAATTAAAAAATAAAAATTTTCAGGCTTATATTTCTGTTTACAAGAATCGGGGGTCAAATATAATGGTGTTTTTGGAATGTTACTATCTCTCCTATTGTCCGTAACTAACCAGCCAGAGGGACCGCCGAAAATATATAAAATATTACAAAAATAATTTGGTGCAAATTTTACTGGTCCTCCACCACCGAAAAGACCCCTCCAAAAATCCAAATCTCTTTACAAATTTTTTCCAATTACGAGTCAAACAGTTCAGAATTGAAATGAGAGCATACCAAACGCTGGTAGTGCTCGTCTAATTTTTGCTTGAGGACTTCACGGGAAGCGCTAGTGGTCTCGAAGCGAGTGTTGATGAGGTCAAAAATCGCATCGTCGACGTCACCGTCAAGCGCATTCAATTTTAGAATCATCTTTCCAAGCTCCGCTTCTAAACAACGTTTTTTTCTATTAAATACTTTAAAAAGTAAATAAATACTTAATTTTATTACATATTTCTATTTCAACCAAAAAAGGAAACAATACTTGAAAACAAACCTTAAAACTTACGGTCATGTTTTCGATCGCTTTGCTTATTGTCCATGGCGCTCC
>SAUE01000070.1:95775-106088 GCA_009724625.1 Deladenus siricidicola
CGATGTTTTTAGAAGCCGGCTTAATCAGATAAAATTGCTTTGATTTCGGCGTGCCGTTTTATTTGTTTCTCCTTTATTGTTATCACTATTGTTGCGTTTACGTAAATAAATTATTATTATTATTGTTATTATAAGTTTATAGGAAATTTCAGCTTATTTTCTGAAAAAAAAAATTAAGTTTCGTTTTATTAATGTTTTGTTAAAATTTAATTAAAAATTGTTTACAGATTTCCGCCGAATTTCGCAGCGTTCGGCACATTGCCAGATTTTTTTATATTTCAACGAGATAAGTTCAAGGCACACAAGTATTTCACGTGTAGTTTGTGCCTTGCTGATTTTTTCGCTCTGCGGGGTCAAAAAAGCGTTTGTTTATTTTTGAACTCATCACTGGAGATGAATATTTGGGTATTTTATGACACATATTTTCCTCAAATTAAACTCGGTAGTTTTGTTGAGCTATTATGTCAGTGATGGTCAGCACACCAAGTCAACAATACGTCAGTCGTGAGCGCGCAAATTACTCATGGGATGAAGATTTAAAGCGGACGCCAAAAACACCCGTAATGAAAACGTCAAACGAAGAGCCGAGTTCGTCCGGCGAACAGCAGTGCTCGCCTATGCAATCTGATGATTCTCCACAAATCGGTAATTGTTAAAAAAAATTGTAGGCTGAAAATTTTTTTGCATCTTTCTAAATTTTTTTAACCTTAAATCTTTTGAATGGAAGACGGTATTTTTATGGAGAATTTTCTAAAAATGGGGCTTATAACTCGCCGAAATTGACATAAAATTTTTATGATTGTTTTTTGCCACATGCTTTTAAAGTGTTTACTTTTTTTCGAAAATATTATTTTTTCATAGACCGGATTCCTGTGGAGAAGCTCAATCCTCTAAAACCCGTGAACAAAAACCCTGCTCCTCTTATTCAAGGCTCGGTCAGCAAGGAGGCCGCCATCGAAACACATACCAATCTCTACGGATTGAGCGCCGAAAAGGAGAGTGCGATCCGACGTCTCTACGACCGCCTCGACATGGATAGTGATGGCTCCATCGACATTCGAGATTTGACGGCTGCACTCAAATACGAAGTACCGCACATTCCTGCCAGAATGGCTCCGGTAAACTTTTATAAGTGGTGCTTTAAAATATATTAAAAACTTTAGCACACAAAGCGTTGTCGTATTTACAATATTATTTTTTTCAATTGTGGCGCTAAACTTTATTTGTTCCAGTTAAGATAATAATTTTAATTTTAGCAATTGTTTCAAAGGATAAGCAGAGACAATGGTAGATCGATTAGTCTTGCCGACTTTATACATTATGTCGTAGAACACGAGAAGAGGCTGGAAGTTGTTTTTAAGGATCTGGACCGAAATCAAGACGGTATAATTTTTCATGTTATTATTATAAATTGTTCAATTGTGGGCTTTTTTAGGGTATATTGATGTCCGGGAAATTCGAAATTATTGCAACGAGCTTGGCCTTCCAATTAGCGAGGCAAAAGTGAATGTAATCGTTGATCAGTATGTTTTTGATATTTGTTTCATTAGAAAAGTGAAATATGAATTTACATTTATAGAATGGATAGAACGGGTACTGCGTCTATTGATCTCTCCGAGTTTCAAGACTATATGTTATTGTATCCAAGTACAGATCCGCGTGAAATTGTCGACTTTTGGCGACATAATTTGGTTGAATTTTTTAATTGGTAGTTTTGAATTTTTTTTTCTATAATATGTACGTTTAGGTCATTGATATTGGCGAGGATAGTCAAATACCGGAAGACTTCACTCCTGCCGAAATTTCTAAGGGAATTTGGTGGAGACACCTGGTCGCTGGTGGCGTGGCCGGGTGCATGTCGAGGACGTGTACTGCGCCATTGGATCGTCTTAAAGTTTTTCTGCAGGTTATTAGATTTTTAGTTCTTTTTTAATTTTAAGAGAAAAAATGTTAGGATTTTCAATATGAAATTTAGATACTTCTATAAAAATACATTTGATATATACATTTTTTTAGGTGCACGCGTCTTGGAAGAATTCATATAGCTTATTTTCTGCTTTAAATTATTTGTATCAGGAAGGAGGTGTGAAGTCGTTTTGGCGGGGAAATGGAATAAATGTCATCAAAATTGCCCCAGAATCCGCCATCAAATTTATGGCTTACGAACAGGTTGCAATAAAAAAGCACTGCAAAATTTTTACATTTTGAATTTTTAGATGAAGCGTTTGATACAAACTTTTAAAGGATCCACGGATTTGTCTATTTTTGAAAGGTTTTTCGCCGGATCATCAGCGGGTGTCATTTCGCAAACAATTATCTACCCTTTGGAAGTACTTGTTTCATTTTTTTAAACTGTTAGATTATTTAAGAGAATTTATTTAGGTATTAAAGACGAGGTTAGCTCTTAGAAAGACCGGTGAAATGGACAGAGGACTTATACACTTTGCTAAGGCTATGTACCGGAAAGAGGGATTTTCTTGTTTTTATCGGGTGCTCTTTCACTGCAATTTGTTACGTATTATTATTGCGTATTTATACGTAGTATTTATTTAAGGGTTATGTGCCGAATCTCATCGGAATTATTCCGTACGCTGGCATTGATTTGGCCATTTACGAGACGCTAAAGGGCATTTACGTGAAGCGGAATCCTGATCTCACTGAACCAGGCGTTCTCGCTTTGTTAGCTTGTGGAACTTGCAGCAGCACGTGCGGTCAACTGACCAGCTATCCGCTGGCATTAATAAGAACGAGACTACAGGCGCGAGGTACTTTTTTTTATTTGAGTATAAGTAAAAATTTTAGCCAAGTTTTTTTAATTTTCAAAATCTCATTCATTTTTTATATATTTATTTCTTCAGCTATTTCCAATGACAGGAATCAACCGAGCACGATGTTGGGTCAAATTCGCTACATCTATCGAAATGAGGGAATTACCGGACTGTATCGAGGCATTACGCCCAATTTTATGAAAGTAGTGCCGGCTGTCAGTATTAGCTATGTTGTCTACGAGAACGTTAGAAAACAATTAGGAGCGTCGATGTCGTGATTATTGAGTAGTTGTTTTGTTTTTATAGTTAGTCTATATTTTCGTGTGGTATATGCCAGTGGTGTGCCCGGAGTAGATACAACCTCAATGGAAAAATTTTCTTATTGATTTTTTGTTGAGTGCGTTCCAAATACGTCATTAGCTGTGATTCCCTTGTAAACAGAAAATTTGAACTTTTGACTCACTCTGTCTTGTGGAAAAATCCTGGTCACTGTCTCATTCAACGCGGAATTAAATTCTTAATGTTTTGAAGGTTTAAAAATCCATTCATTGTACTACCATAAAAATTCGGTTAAGATTAAAAACAATTCCCAAAATTATGCGAATAAATAACTCCGATTTTCCGAAAAGCCTAATGGCATTCAGTGTCACCCTGAAACATTTTTATCTCAAATGTACAACATTTTATTGTTTTTCCCGAAGAAATCCGATCATTTTGTCGCTTAGCCACATATTGTATGTTTAGATTTGATTATTTGCTATTGCTTTTTTACTTAAAAGATGTTTTTCTTCTAAGATTGGACCAAGGAAGCTAATAATTTTCACGGTGGAAAAAGTCGATATGTCTGATTTGGTTGAAATTAGACTTAAAAAATCGTATTCAATTATGGAATTATGAAAATTCAGCTTTGTTAAAGTACTTTCTGAGATGTGGAAAGTTGAGCTTGAGTCAAAAAGTCAAAAAGAGCGATTTTCTTAAATCTCATAAAATGGCATTTTCACATGAAATATCTTTTTGTCCAAGTACGTCATTTTTTGAGCTGAGCTTTTTGGAATGTAATGTTTATTTTCGATTTTTAATTTACAAAATTCTTGGACTAATGAAAGAAAAATGAAAAAGGTCAAAATGAGATTTTTTAATCATTTCAAACTGGTCTGGCTATTCAGGGTAAAAATGGCCAAAGATCACGATTATCGGTTTTGGGCGATTTTTCCAAAAATTAAAAGTAAATTTTAAATTTAAAAAGCACAAAAATGGCGCACTCATCGCGGATGTCGGCTCTTTCCATAGTTAGTATCAGAAAAATGTATTTTAAAATTTTTTTTTGAAAATAAGCGCTCACGGAATATTTGTATGTTTTGACGGAGAAAAAAGTTTATTGTGCGCTTTCCTATAATTGCTGGTATATTATCCTGCCTGGTCGAATGTCACATGCTGTATTTTTTGGCTCATGGATATGGGTTTTTTTTACTTCGAAATTGCGAAAAAGAGCTAGTAATTACGGTTTTGATGAAGGTAATTTTGATTTTTTTGGAAAAAAATCACTTTCAAGGGACTTGGGTAAATTTTTTTGCAGCGTTAGCCCTTACCGAAAGATAACCTTAGTTGCAGTTTAATGTCGTTATGTTAGTTATTACATTACTCGGTTGATACTAAAATAATAAATTTTCGCTAATTTTTTTTCCAAATGTTGCCTTACAAATTGCTAGTTAATTTTTGAGTACATTGTAGGCTATTTAGCACGAAAGCTTGGAGCATGTTCAGGTTGTGTGATTTAAAGATTTTTAGAGGTGGAATAAAATTTTTATCGATGTTATTGTTGGAAGCATCCGTTTCTCAGCAAAAAGTACTTGATAAATTGTAAAAGATGTGTGCTAAATAAAAATATTTGTTCATTGTTAGTTGAGCAATTTCGAAGACAACAATAAAAAGGTGGGATTCAATGGAAAAGCAATGATGAACCTTCCTAGTGCACTAACTGCCGAAGAAAAGAGACTAAAGGAAACGTACGAGAAAATACGTAAAGTTGTGAGTTGCTTCTGATTATCTGAATTAAACCGTTGATGGGTGTCGTAGTTGTCACTTTTGAAATTCGAACTATTTAGCGCAAAGCCATCGGAATGGCGTCGCGAAGTCAAGCGGCATCGTCTACTGGAATGGCTGGCAATGTTGAATCGCGTGTCAATAAGAAAAGTATTTTTATAGATAGAAATTACATTATTTTTATGTTATAGAATTATATCATTTTTATATTTTTGAAAATGAAAGGGGAGCTTCCTTGTGAAATTTAATGCAATGGAATGTTTCAATAGCCAACGTTTTTTAACGGTACTGCACAAAAGAACATAATTTTTAAAAATTGTATAAAATTTTGGTAAATGTGACCGTCATTTAGGCATCGAGGAAGCGGAAGTCGCTACAGAGGAGGTTAAAAAGAAGATTAAATCTGGTATGATTACTGTCAAAAAGGCCAGCGAAAAGCAGACGTTTAAGCGCAATAAGAAAAAGGTTGATTTTTTTATTTTTGCGTTTTTCAAAGCTGTTGCAGTTGAAACCATTCTAAAAATAGGGATTTAAAAGGTCTGTGGTTGACTTTTTTTTTATTGAATATACCAAAGTTCAACACTAGAAAAAAACGCCGAAAGTGGTTGTAAAGTTTTGGGATTTTTTGTTGTTTTCTAAAAGAATCCAAGAAGGTGAATTATTGTATTTTTAGGGTAAAGAAAGTGGTAATGAAGCAAACTCCCCGGATATTGTGGAAGAGACTAGTGAGCAAAATTTGACAGTTCTTGTGCGTGGTTTTGATTTGGTACATGACATATTAAGCGCTGACTTCGAAAAGTACGGAAACATTCAAAAGCTCAGTGTTGACGAGCGTAAAAGGTTTGTTTGTCTTAAAAAATGTTTAATTATTATTGATTTAAAGGGATTGAAAAGAGGTTGCTACAAATTTTTGTTGGAAATGAATTTACGTGTTTTCTTTTAGGAAATTTGATCAAAATTATTATTGATCAATGTAATGCATCTAGCTGCGTCGAGCTTAAAATTTGAAATCGAACTCGAGTAGCAAAAAATTCCGAGTCCACTTTTAAAGTCCGAACCCCATAACCGAGTACAGAGCACTGAAAAAACCGAGTATTGAGCATTGAGTCCTCGATGCAGCTCTAACTGGTATCATATTCACCTTTTAGAAATGCTTATATCACGTTCAGCAACGTTGAGGAAGCGGAAGATGCCTTGACTGAGGTTACTTTTTTATATTTTGTTAACTTCATTTCAACTTAATTCTTATTTGAAAAAAATACGTTTTTTTACAAAAATTATGTGTAGTTGCACTGAAAACGAACAGAAGCGACTTCATCGAAAGTTTTTATCTTCTTACATATACATAAATATATTTACAATTCACTGGCGTCCATGTTCTCGCTATATCACGACAGTTTGATTACCAAAAATGTATTGAAAAAAATGTTCTTTTTTTTTGTAATCATTCTCCATTTTAAGAGAATTTTGTATTTTTTAATAATTTTTTAGTTCACAAAAATGTAGCACAAAGTGTTGTTGGGCATTTCCTTTCTTTGTTCATCAATTTACGTGTTTTTAATGAGACATTTTCTAGCACACACATATGCATATATCGGATAGAATTTGCACTCGTCAGTCTTTGAAATAAACACATATAAATCAATTTATTTTATTTCTATTTTGATGTCCTTTTTTCTTTGATATTCATCTTTTCTCACTAAATAGGCAAATTTTTGAAAAATGACATTTTCACAACTTTTTTGTTGTTGTTTTGTTTATATGAATTTTATTTTTGTGTATTAGTTTTTTATTTTGCAATGTTATTGAGCGTTCATTGATTTTTCAGAGGAAGTTTTGTTTTTTTACTTATTTTATTTGATCCATTTTTGTTAGCAATTTCTTTTTTTTTTGATGAAACTTTTTTATTGAGCAATTTGTTAAAACGAAGTCAACTGATTTGTTTATTTTTAAATGATTTAAGAAATTTTTAATATATTGGAACATGATTATGTATATTTTTTGAATTGATTTTTTTTTGATATGAGTAAAACGGTGGAATGAATATGAAACTTTTTCTTATTTGTTTTTTTGTCGTTTTTTTCGGTTAGCTTTAATTTTTAAAAAAGCACATTTTTTATGTTGTAAAATTTAGTTAAACAATCGATTTTTGATTTATTAGAAATGATAGAAAAATGCATTGATTTCTGTTATACACTTTATTGATTATATATATTTTTTGTATTTAGATGGACGGAAATTTGGTGAACGGGATGACCGTTCGCTGTTCTTTTGCTAGACAAATCGTTCCTCAAAAACAACAACAAAGTTCAAAATCTAGCGATGAAAATGACGGCGATGCAATTTTGAAACCCGATCCATACGGTATTTTTTTATCCTTTAGACGAAATCTATACAAAAGTTGATAGAACAAATTTCGTTTTTTTATTTAATTTTTCACATTTTTTGTTTTTTAAGAATTAACATAATGTTTTCTGTGTAGGCTCCGGCGCGAACTTTAAAATTCCCAAGAAGAAAAATGTGTCTTCCGATGTGGGCACATTTGGGTCGCCAATGTTGCGAAAAGGTGACAAAAAGTTTGGAAGCAGTGCAATATCGGGCTCTTCCACTAACGCCACTTCTCCACTTAGTAACATAGAAGGTATGTTGAAAATAATTTGAAATAGATTGTATTATTTTACAGAAGATATGCTTCATTTTTAATTCAAATAATTTTTACTTAAACTTTTATATTGAATTAAACTTTGGTCTTAGGAATTAACTGGTTAATCCCATATAATAATACCATATTACAGGATTTGGTGGCTCAAGCTCTGGCTTTGCTAGCTCTTGTGGCCGTACTGATGATGAAAAATTCCAAGTGCCCCGTGGGCGCGGTCGTGGACGCGGTCGAGGCGGTCCTGGTCGTGGTGGAAATAATTTTGGTAGCGATTTCAATGACCGCAGTGAGTCTTTTTGTACATCATTAATTTATTTTGATTCAAGGTAAATTGATAAATATGCTACATTTGGATAATAATTTAATTTTCAGAGAGGAAAAGTGACGCTGACGATGGTTCAAGTAAATTTGGACGTTTTCAAGACAACAATAACCCCGGCTTTGGCTCCTCAGACGACAATAGTGGAGGTGGGTTCGGAAGTAGCAGTGGATTTGGTGGAGGCGGAGGATTTTCTTCCACTGGCGATTCGTCTATGGAGAGTTCTACAACCGGAAATGGATTTGAAAATAACGGTGGATTTGGAAATTCTGGTTTTGATGAAACTTCGGATAATGTCAAAAAAATTGAATGTTTTGGTGAAAACAAAGGCTTTGTGAAGAGCGAAGACGGTGGTGAATCCAGTGGAGGCTTTGTAAAAAGCGGCGGATTTGGAAGTTCTTCGGGCTTTGGCGACAACAATTCCGATGATTCTACTTCAAAAAATAATGACTCTGGTGGATTTGGTAGAAGTAAAGGATTCGGTGGCTCTAGTGGTTTTAGCGGATCATCTGGTTTCGGCGGCGATAAATCTGACGACAAATCTGATTCCGTGTCTTCTGGGTTTGGAAGTAAAGGTTTCGGCTCCAGCGGATTTGGCGGAAATTCGGATGCTAGTGGAAGTGGAGAAGGAGGCGGTTTTGGCAAAAGTAGTGGGTTTGGAAGTTCGGGCTTTGGCAGTAGCTCGGGCTTCGGCGACGGTGGTGATTCTGACTCCGGCAGCAGAGGTGGTGGATTTAGTCGAGGAGGTGGAAGAGGCGGTGGATTTGGTGGCAATAATCGTGGTTTTGGCGGTGATCGAGGAGGAAGAGGCCGAGGCGATCGTGGTGGTGGACGAGGCGGTGGAAGGGGTGGCGGATTTCGAGGCGACCGAGGCAGTGGTGGTGGATTCCGTGGAGGCCGTGGTGGATTCAACCGTGACGACAATAGCTCTGACAAAGGTTATTTATTTTGTAAATCAATAATGTATTATATATAATGATTTTATAAAGCATATCTATTAGAAAATAAATTATTATGCTTGTTTTTAAAGATTAAATATGTAAGGCTAATTGTATAATTTATTAATAAATATTACTGTTAAGGTGGAGGTGGCGGATTTGGCAACTCCAGCGGTTTCGGTGGTGGTGGCCGATTCAATCGTCAAGGTTCTTCAGATGACGGGGGTGATGATGGCGGTTTTGGGAACAACGGTGGATTTGGTGGTCGAAAATCATCCGAAGATTCTTCTGGGTCTGGAGGCGGCTTTGGCAATACCGGTTTTGGTAATACTGGATTTGGAAATAGCACCGGTTTTGCCAACAGTGGAGGTAAGAAAATAGGTTCATTATTATAAAAAGCTTTTTTATAGTTCTCAGATGTTTTGGATAGTAATTATTTTATTTTCCATATTTTTTACAGAATAACGATTTCTTGAATTTTTGCTTCTCATGATGTTGTTGGAATTATATTATTAATATTTTAAATGTTTTGCTTTAAAAATATTTTTGGCACTTTTTTATAGGCTCTTCTCCTTCACGTGACGATGGTGGGGAAAAGGGTGGTGGCCTTGGCAGTTCTGACCCCGGCGGTGGTGGATTTGGTGGCTCTGGTTTTGGGAGTGGTGGATTTGGCTCTTCTTCATTTGCGGATAGCAAATCTGATTCTGGTTGTGGTTCTAGTTCCGGTGGTGGATTCGGCAGTAGCGGCTTCGGCAAATCGTCGTTTGGTGGTGGAGAAGGAGATTCTGGCTCGGGGGGCGGAGGCGGATTTCAAAGAGGTATGTACTGTTTTCTTAATTGTTTATTTTATTATGGTGTTTTTGTTTATGACAGATTCTTTGATATGTATTTGAAATTTTTTGTAGACAACCGAAGAGGTGGCGGCGGTGAATTCCGTGGCCGAGGCCGTGGCGGCGGCGATTTTCGAGGCAGAGGTCGTGGCGGCGATTTCCGCGGCGGCCGTGGAGGTGGCGATCGCGGTGGCCGAGGCGATTATCGTAGTGGAGGACGAGATTTCCGCGGTAATCGCGATGGAGGCGGCAGTGGTGGAAACTTTGGATCTTCGCGTGGCTTTAGCGGCGGTGGAAACAATGACAACAATTCTTCCAGTGGCGGTGATGGAGGTGGATTTGGCTCTTCTACTGGCTTTGGTAGTACCGGATTTGGCAGCGGTGGGGGAAGTCGTGACGATAATGGTGATCGAAAGGGCGGTAGCGGATTTGGATCTTCGCGTAGTTTTGGAAGTCGTGGTGGGTGCTTTGTTGTTTGACTTAAGCATTTTCAAAATATTTTGTTTTTAAAATAAACTCAGTAATAATTGCTTTTGACTCAAAGAACTTTGAATTTTTAGGTGATTCCCACAGCGGTGGTAACAATCGTGAAAGTCCTGACCGCGGCGAAAAGCGTAGCGGTAGTGGAAGTAGCGGTTTTGGTTCAACCGGATTTGGCAGCTCTGGGTTCGGTAGCAGTGGTGGAGGCAATTTCGGTGGTGGTAGAGGCCGTAGCGGTGATCGCGATAGCGGCGATTATGAACAGAGGAGTGGCGG
>SAUE01000842.1:0-13376 GCA_009724625.1 Deladenus siricidicola
AAAAAGTTCTTCACAAATATGTAACTGATGGAATTATTCGTTCTTGGAATTAGTCGAAGTTTGCGCCGCAACTTCCAATTCTTTATATTTTTATAATAATATTTACATTAAATTAAATTATTAAATAAAATTTGTTTATAGGTATTAAACTTTTAAATATTAGTTATCATCTTTAGCTGAATTGGTACAGCATTTGCCTTCGAAGCAAAAGTTTAGTGGTTCAAATCCATTAGGGTGTGGTTTAAAAAAATTAGTCCTAATTGTTTACACCTCCCCTCATTCTGGTAGGAGGTCAGGATTAAAAATATTCTTATTGATTGTTTTAGTTGTTGTTCCTAAATAAACAAACAGATTTAATTTAAACTTTATTACGTTAGCTAATGGTTTATACAAATAAATAATATAATTGAAAAATATTTAGGTTTATTATATTTTGTTACAATATATTGCTTTCTTGTATTTTTTTAGGTTTTAAATAAAAAGATAATTTATTTATTATATTTTACAACCTAATTATACTAGATTTTAATTATTTATTGCTAAATTTATAAATCATAAAATCTTAAAATTATAAAGACTATAAAAAGTATTTTATAAATAAATTTAATCACACTTAATTATTTTCTTATTAAATTAAAAGAGTATTATAAATTTTATTGTAACAATTAAATTAAAAATACCTCCATGCAGCTAATTCATAAATAATAAAAACTTATTTATTTTTTATTTACCCTTCAAATAAATTATTTATTTATATTTTATAATTAATTAAATATTAGCTTTAATTATAACTTTTTATTTTAAAATATTAAAATAATTGTAAATAAAAATAATTTAGAAATCATTAGCAGAATTTGTAACTATATTTTAAAGTGACATCTCTAAAAATTAACAGAAATCAATATCAGTCTTTCCCTTATCATTTAGTGGATCCTTCACCTTGGCCTATACTAGTTAGTTTCTCATTATTAAGTTTAATGTTAGGAGCTGTTATGTATATGCAAGGTTTTCCTTATGGAAATTATTTATTAAGTTTAGGTTTTACTTTAACTTTATTTTCTATGTCTCTATGATTTAGAGATGTAACAACAGAAGGTACCTATTTAGGTAACCATACAACTCAAGTTCAAAAAGGATTAACTTTAGGTATCGTTTTATTTATAATAAGTGAAGTATTCGCTTTTTTAAGTGTATTCTGAGCTTTCTTCCATTCTAGTTTATCTCCAGCAGTTGAAATAGGTGGAAGTTGACCACCTTTAGGTATAACACCTTTAGATCCTTTTGCTATTCCATTATTAAATACAATTTTATTATTATCTAGTGGTGCTTTTGTTACTTATGGTCATCATGCTTTAATCCAAGGAGATAGAAAAGGAGCCATATTAGGAACATTATTAACTATAATTTTTGCTGTAATATTTACAGCTTTACAATATTATGAATATTCAGAATCTAGTTTTACAATAAGTGATTCTGTATATGGAACAGTATTTTATGCTAGTACCGGATTACATGGATTACATGTTATAATAGGAACAATATTTATTTTAGTAGGTTTCATTAGAATAGTTAATTATCATTTAACAGATACTCATCATCAAGGACATGAAGCTGCTATATTATATTGGCATTTTGTAGATGTTGTTTGATTATTTTTATTCATTGCAGTATATTATTGAGGTGGAAATTAGAAATAATTAATATGTAGAAAATAATAATAATAATAAAGATCTAAAAGATTCTTATTTTAAAAGAGAACAATGGTATTTAGGTTGATCTTTATTTTCTGATCCTGGAGGAAGAGTATTTATGCCACCTTATTTAGATTCTAATTTAAATTCCTGTTTTTTTACAGATAATGGTGATTTATTTATTCCAGGTCAAGCTTATGGGTTTTTTGGAGAACATCTTGTTTTTGAAGATTCCGATGGTAATATTATTCCTAATTCTAAAATTAAAATTAATAATAGACCAGAAAGATTCACCGGAACAGTTTATGGCCCTCCTTATAGTCCTTTTTCTAAACCACCCTCAGAATAAAAAAAAATCTCTTCTTTACAGTTAATACAAGAGAATCTTTAGATTAAAAAACAAATTTTATTATTAACTTAAAAAAGTATAATAGTATTTTAAAAATATTAATTATATTCTATTTAGGTAAAATCTCTTTAATTTGAAGTCTTGTATTATTTATTAAAATAAATTTTAATTATTATATTATTTTTTTCTTATTTTAGAAGACTAAAACTTTATAAAAATAAAGCTGTAAAATTATTATTTTTTTATTATAATATTTTATTATTATCTTAACTTGAAAAAAAAGGACCAAATTAATAAATATATTAAATATATTAACTATATTAAATTTATTAATTTTTTATTATTTATAAAATAATTTTACTATAGCTAGCTTTTCTTTTTTAAGATTACTTATATTAATTTATAAAAGTCTTTATTTTATAAAATGCTAGTAATTTTCCCCCTTCTCCTTACATATTTTAATATTAAAACTTTTAATAAAAGGAATGGAACTGTGTAAGTATAAAAAAATTTATAAATAATAAACTACCTTCTCTCTTAGCCCTCGTCCTAGCTATTATTGTTTAACAACACTAAATTTATAGACAATACCCTGAATCAAAGTAACTATTTAGTCTTAAGGCTTTATGTTTCCTCAGATTAAGAAATGTCAAATAACAAATTTAAACCTAAACCTTAAAAGGTGGAGAGAGGTAACAATTAATACAGGTATCCAAAAGGATTTACATTTATATGAAATTATGAATCTATCTTTATTTTTATTTTTAATAGGAATATTAGGGTTTATTTTAAACCGAAAAAATATAATATTAATGATTATAGCAATAGAAATTATGTTACTTGCTGTAACTTTACTAGTATTAATATCTAGTTTCAGTTTTGATGATGGTATAGGACAAATATTTAGTATATTTATTATATCATTAGCAGGAGCCGAATCAGTAATAGGTTTAAGTATACTTGTAGCTTTTTATCGATTAAGAGGAAATATTTCTTTAACAACATAACTTTTTATTAATCAATGTATTTATCTATTTTAATTTTACCTTTTTTAGGTTCTTTTGTATCAGGTTTTATGGGTAGAAAAATAGGAGTAAGTGGTGCTCATTTTATAACATGTACTTGCTTAATATTATCTTCTATATTAGCCTCTATTGCTTTCTTTGAAGTAGGTATGACCGGATCTCCAGTATATATCTTTTTAGGTAATTGGATTGATTCTGAATATTTATCTATTTCTTGAGAATTTTTATTTGATCAATTAACTGTGTCAATGTTTATACCAGTTCTTTATATATCTTCTTTAATACATATTTTTTCTACTAATTATATGGCTGAAGATCCTCATAATCAAAGATTTTTCTCTTATTTATCTTTATTCACTTTTTTTATGTTAGTTTTAGTATCTGGAGCTAATTATTTTGTAATGTTTGTAGGTTGAGAAGGTATCGGAGTTGTTTCTTACTTACTAATTAATTTTTGATTTACAAGAATTCAAGCTAATAAAGCCGCAATACTAGCCTTAACTATGAATAGAGTAGGTGATATGGGATTAAGTATCGGATTTTTTGCTTTAGTAGCCTTATTTGGATCATTAGATTATTCTGTTGTATTTAGTACTGTACCATTTATGAATGAAACAGCTATAACTATAATAGGTTTATTACTATTATCTGGTGCTATGGCTAAATCTGCTCAAATTCCTTTACATTCTTGATTACCAGGGAGTATGGAAGGACCCACACCAGTATCTGCTTTAATTCACGCTGCCACACTAGTAACAGCCGGATTATATTTATTAGTACGATCATCACCCTTATTAGAATATAGTTCCACAGCTTTATTAGTAATAACTTTAGTAGGAGCTACCACAGCTTTTTTTGCCGCAACTTGTGGTTTAGTACAAAATGATTTAAAAAGAATTATAGCGTTCTCCACAATATCTCAATTAGGATATATGGTAATGGCTGTTGGATTAAGTCAATATAATGTTGCTTTAATGCATGTAATTAATCATGCCTTTTTTAAAGCTTTATTATTTTTAGGAGCTGGAGCTGTAATACATAGTTTTGCAGATCAACAAGATGTAAGAAAATTAGGAGGATTAATAAAATTTTTACCTTTCACTTACACAGCAATGTTAGTAGGATCTTTATCTTTATTAGCAACACCTTGATTAACTGGATTCTATAGTAAAGATTTAATAATAGAATTAGCTTATGGTAATTATAGTTTTAGTGGTACTTATGCATTTATATTAGGAAGTATAACAGCAGGTTTAACAGCCTTTTATTCTTTCCGATTAATATCATTAGTATTTTTAACTGTACCTAATGGACCAGTGAAATCTTATTTAAATTCTCATGAAGCAAGTAATTCAGTGATTATACCCTTATTTATATTAGCTTTATTTAGTATCTTTTTTGGATTTGTATTTTCTGATTTATTTGTAGGTATGGGTTCTGATTTTTTTGGTAATTCTTTATTTATTAAACCTAATAATATTTCTTTAATAGAAGCTGAATTTAGTTTACCTATTATTATTAAATTATTACCTGCTTTATTCTCATTATTAGGAGCTAGTTTAGCTATCTTCTTCTATCATAAAAATCCTTTATTTTTAATAGAATTAACTGAAAACTCTATAGGAAGAAAATTATATACTTTTTTAAATGGTAAATATTTATTTGATATAGTTTATAATAATTTTATTATTTCTAAAGGTTTACAAGTAGGATATATTATATCTAAATTATTTGATAGAGGTATAATTGAAATGGTAGGACCTTATGGTTTATCTAATACATTCTCTAATACAGCTACAAATATTAGTAAATTAGATACTGGTATTATTACAACATATTCACTTTATATTACTTTATCTTTACTTTCTTTATTATTTTTAGTATTTGCTCCTATTTTATTAGATACTACTGTATTACTATCATTTGGAGGAGAAATTAGATTATTTATTATATACCTAGCAGCTTTAATTTTAGTTTTAGCTCCTATCAATAAATAATTTAATAATTATATATTAAAAATGAAGTGTTAAATTGTGTTCTTAGCGGTACTTAATTAATTACTATTAATCAACCTATCCTAGCTTTAATTTATACATTATATAATTTTATATTTTACCAATTATCCCCTATCACTCTTTGTAAGTACAAAGGAGAATTTTAATTTTAATTAAATATTAAATATATTCTTCTCCTTTTTCCTTATAATTGTTTAAACATTTATTTTCAAATTTAATTTCATATCTTATATTTATTTTTTATTATCAATTAATTTGATAAATAAAATACCCACATTATCTCAATTTAAAAAATTAAAACAAAATTAATAAATAATTTCTTTTTGTTTTTAATTAATTGTACACCTTGCTGCTGTTTAAGTTATAAGTATATATCAATAAACCTATTTCCAACCCTTTAGCTTAATGTGTAGCAGAGATAGAAATACTATTACAAGTTAATGCACTTATATTATTTAATTATAATTATTTTGCATTAGCACAAACATAAATAGATTTTATATTTATTTATTAAATATTTATAATACAGATTTCCTTTATTTAAAAATATTCACTTTATAAAAAAAATATGCCACAATTAATACCTTTTTACTTTGTAAACCAATTTTCTTTTGCCTTCCTAACTTTACTTGCTTTAATTTATATTTTATCAAAATATATTCTACCTTCTTATAACTTCCGACAATTATTACAAATTTATATTACTAAATTAAGTAATAAATAATAATGTTATGATTGCTATCGGCACAAAATTAAATTATTAAATTTATTAATTTTAAGGACCCTTTCTCATTTATTTTATTTTTACTCGGAGGTATTATAATTAAATATATGTACAAGGAAAGGAGATTTCTCTTTTTTAGATGAAAATTATTATAAGTATTTTTGCCCGGAGGTATTATTTAAACTTTTTTTGTTCTTTTTTATTAGTAAATTAGATTAATTCTTTTTTTAAGGCTAGATCTAATGTACAATATTTACCTCTATTTATAAATTTAGAGTTTTCAAACATTAATCAAATAATTTTATTAAATGATTATGAGTCTTATATTAAAATTTATCTTAAAATAATATTTTTTTGTTTTAATTTTGTTTAGTTATACAAGATATATTTTTATTGTATTTAATTTTAAACAGCTTAATAGCCATTTTTTATTTAATTTTTTATCCCCAATTTTAATTTAAAGACAAAACTGCTCATCCTTTAAACACGTACTATAAATACAATATAATTTTTTAAAAGGAATACTATTTAAAAATATAATTAAAAAAAAATTAAATTATAGTTTTAATTAGTTACAGATTTTAATATTTTATATTTTTTAAATATAATATATATGAAATAATTTACTTAAGACGAATCTTATGGATACCAATTTTCTTTTGTAGCATAGCTACTATCAATGTGCAAAATTTAATATAATCTCATTGAGGAAGAAAAAGGTACTAAATTTTATATATCTCTCTTTTTAAAAAAGGTGAATACATAGATTTAATATTAAAAACTTAAGAGAGAAAATTTTTAATTACAAATGTTACAACAAATTTTAATTTTTAATACTAAAGCTTTACATCAGAGTGGAGATAATTGAGTTCATAATTATTATAAACTTTACAAAAATACTAACAATTTTGAATCAATAACTCAAGCTCGGTTATTTAGAATTAAAGAAATTAGAGCTTTCTCTCTAATTTTAGCACCCTTAATACTTTGTAATTTTTTAGTTATCGCAAATAACATAGAACTATTAAATATAAATTCTAATTCTGGATCCTTTACAGTAAATAATTCATTATTACTATTAATAACTAAAAATTTTAAAAAATTTAAATTTATTATTTTAATTTGTTTTAGTTTAATGGTTCTATTCACAGTTTATTTTTCAAATAATATTATTTTGTTTTATTACTTCTCATTTTGTTTTAATATTAATTTTTATAAATATTTATTAATTTTTTATAATATATATGTTCTTTTTTATTATATAATAAGATTGTTTATTTTTATAATTTTAATTTTAGAAGCTAAATATAAAGTACAATACTTACCTAAATTTATGAATAATTGATTTTCAAACATTAAGGAAATAATTAAATTAGAGGATTATCCATTTTATATTAAATTTTTTCTTATAATAATACCTTTATTCTTTTTTAGTTTGTGTTATTTTACATATATATTTATATTATAAAATAATACCTACGAGCACAAAGAAGCTTAATATTGTGATATTCTCTTAAATCCTTTTTTAAATTCTTTTTAATTTATCCTAAAGGTTAAAAAAAAATAAATAAAAATAATAAAACAAAATATGTTATTAAAGTTTAAATTTTTAATTTTAAAATATAAATTTAGTATATTTAATATTATACCTAAAAATTATAAGTAGTTAAAAGGAATACTATTTAAAAATATAATTAAAACAAAAAACAAATAAACAAATTTTAATTTTAGTTTTAATTAGTTACAGATTTTAATATTTTAGATTTAATTATTTAAAATATATGAAATAATTTACTTAAGGCGAATCTTAGGGATACCTAATTTCTTAAAATAGCACATTGCTATTAAAAAAATATATAAAAGAAAAAGGGTACTAAATCTGCTAAATATTCCTTTTTAAAAGTGAATACACAGATTTAATAGTTAAAAAACTAAGAGAGAAAATTTTTAATTACAAATGTTACAACAAATTTCAATTTTTAATACTATTTTTAACGATGCTCCACAACCATGGCAAATCGGATTTCAAGACAGTGCTGCACCCGGATTTGCAGGTATTGTAGAATTACATAACACACTTTTCTTCTATTTAATTATAGTTTGTGTAGGTGTATTTTGAGTTTTAGGTTCAATAATGTTCTACTATAATTCTAAAAAATCACCTATTATTCATAAATATTTAAATCACGGTACATTAATAGAATTAATTTGAACAATTACACCTGCTTTTATTTTAATTGCTATTGCATTCCCTAGTTTTAGATTACTTTATTTATTAGATGAAGTTATTTCTCCTACTATTACTATAAAAGTAGTTGGTCATCAATGATATTGGTCATATGAATATTCAGATTATGTAACTGAAAGTGGAGAATCTATAGAATTTGATTCTTATATGATCCCTGATTCTGATTTAGAATTAGGTCAATTTAGATTATTAGATGTAGATAATAAAGTAATTATCCCAGTTGATTGTCATATTAGACTTATTATTACTGGTGCAGATGTTATTCATTCTTTTGCTGTTCCTTCTTTAGGATTAAAAGTTGATGCTGTACCTGGTAGATTAAATCAATCTTCTATTTTAGCTGAAAGAACTGGTACTTTTTATGGTCAATGTTCAGAAATATGTGGAGTATGACATGGATTTATGCCAATAGTAGTTGAAGCTGTATCAGTTCAAGATTATTTAGCTTGAGTAGATGCTGCCTAATACAAATTTAATAGTTTTACTACATTTATTTTTATAGCTACCCTCCTACCAGAATGAAGGTAGGTATTCTTTTCTTTTTGCCCGGAAGTTTTATTTTATTTATACCCTAAAGTCTTATTGTTATTAACTCCTTGTTGCTTATTAAAGGTTTTAGTACAAAGGCCTAAGTAAAATTTATGAATATAAAACGGATTAAAGAGTAGAAATAGTAAAGTGTTTCTTACTTTAGTTTATTTAAAGTCAGCAAATACCGAACCCCTTTATTTAATTACTATATTTTTTATTTTTTTATTTGATATAATTAATATTAAATATTTAATTTTTTTTATATAATTTTTTATTCCCCTACGCCTTAAACCTGAGACTGGCCTTTAAAATATTATAACAATTAAAATATTAATTAAAATTAAAAGGAGAAGATATTATTTATATCTTGTTCAGTTTTATATAATAACTATATAAAATTGTTTAATATAAGGTTTATACTTTAGCAGATTCAAGAATTATTTTTAATTTAAGAATCCTAATTTTAAAACTATTTTTGTACCTTCCTTAACTCCATTTTTTATGGTGGTATAATGTGCGGGATAAAGTTTTTATTAGTACTTGTCACATTTTTGGCTTAGCCATTGACCCTTGGGCTTAAACACAAATTATAAAAAAATATTAACAAACTATGCTTAAATTATTAAAACAAAATATCATCAAGTTAAAACCAGATGAAACTACTAGCTATAAAGGTCTAACACATGGTTTTAACCTTCCTATGCTACCTCCTAAACTTAACACTTTTTATAATTCTATTATTATTAGAATATTAAGAGTTATAGGTGGAATTTGTGTGTTATTATTCTTAACTAAAGGATATGATATATTTCCATTCGACATAAAATTTATTATACTTATTATCGCTCTGATTCAATTAATTCAAATGATTATAATAAGTATCATTAAAACAATATACGGAATTTATATTTTAATTTATAAACCTGAATTATTTAAAGTTAGAAAGTAACATTTAATAGGTTTGCGAGCCACCTAGCAACTATTATTTATTTAATGTAGGGTGCGTTGTTACAGTTGGAACAGCTACTTTTTTAGGTTGAGGCCTAGCTCTAGATGCCGTTTTATATGTCACCCCTCTTTACTTTTAGGAAGGGTAAATATAAATAGATAAAAGGTTTTTGTTCCTATGATGAACGAAGGTTTTAATTTTATATATAATCAAACTGGTTTTTTACCTCCTAAAATAAATACTGATACTGTTATAACTAAATAATACCCTGATTCTTTTTTAAACAGTGTAACAACAGCTTAAAATAAACTAAGCCCTTAAGAAAAAACAAACTTTTGGAAATAAGTTTCTACTAAAGAAACTAAATAATTTTCTAATAAAATATAAAGTTTATCCCCTTTCCCATATTATTTTAAAGATTAATTTGGCAAAAAAATATTTTATCTGTTATTTGTTCATATTTTTTTATAGATCTAATGATTTAATTTTTATAAATTTATTGGATTTTTGTCCGGAGGTATTATTAATCTTTCTTCTTATCTCTGAATATTTAATATAAAGGAGGAAAAAATTTTTACGTTAAGTAAAGCATATACCTATGGTTTAAATTAACCTTAATTCTTAATCCATTTTATTTTTGCCCGGAAGTATTATTTTGTATTAATAAATATAAATTTCTATATCTTTATTCTTATTAGCTTTAAGGATAGTTCCTAATATTTAAAATATAACAAAATTAAAAGATAAGAGATATTTATTATATCTTGTTCAGTTTTATATATTAATTATATATAATTGTCTAATATAAGGTTTACACCTTAGCAGATTTAAGAATTATATTAATTATATAATTTAAAAATCCTAATTTTAAAACTAGTCTATACAGACAAAAGTTTTTATTAGTACTTGTCACATTTTTGGCTCAGCCAATGACCTTCGGGCTTAAAAATAAAACACAAAAAAAAAAAAAAATATGAATAATTTAAACAACACCCCACAATTAACAGTAAGTCCCTTAATAGGTACTTCCTTACAAAATAAAAATATTTCTTCACAATTAACAGATTTTTCTTTAGAATCAATAATAGAATTACAAAAAGAAATAGGTAATAAAAAAGAAATATCAAATAAACAATTTAAAAAAAGAATAAATGCTTTTTTAGATAATAATAATAATAAAACTATAACTTTTGATAATTTAATACAACAAGAATCCGTAGGTTTACAAAATTCTAATAATTTAATGAGAAAAGTTTTTAAAGGTATAGTAATAGAAAATATAAATAAAAAAATCTTATCTCCCAAATTACAAGCTTTAACACAAATCACTAACTCATCACAGTCAACAGAAATAAATAAATTAATACAAAAATCAGCAGTAACAAACCTAAATGATAAAAACATTGAAGAAACATTTAACACCAAAGAAATAATAATGAGTAAAAGCAAATTAATTAAATCAATAACACTATTTAATTCTACGTTTGCTTCAAATAATACTATAATGTATAATTTTAATAAACAAAATAATAAAAATATTTCTGGTAGTGTTAATAATATTTATTCTATTTTAGAAGCATCATTTTTAACAATGTCTAGTTTAATTAGTAAACCTATTTTATTAGTTCAGCCTAATGCTATTAAAATTCATTTATTTTTTTATTGAAAACCATTAAAAAAAAGTTTTAATAAATCTAAAATTAACTCTAAATTTTTAATTTTAAATAAAAATAAATTACAAAATTTAATTGGAATATTAAGTAAATTCTTTAATAAACCTGTTGAATTAGATATAACTAGATTATATTATCCACATTTTGATAGTAATATTTTAGCTAATTTTATAGGTTTAATTAGTAATATTATTAAATTAAGATTCATTAATGCGAGATTATTTTTAAAAGCTAAAATTAAAAATCCTAATAAAAGAAGTAAACAAATTAGAAATAGATTAATTCCTTCTTTCCTTTCGGGTATTAATATTAAATCAGCAGGAAGAATTATGGCTAAAAGAACTAAAAATAGAATTAAATCTAAAACAATTCAAAGAGGAAGTTTAGCTAGAACTAAAACAAATTTAATTACAACATCTAGATTTACTAATAAAAATAAAACTGGTACATTTAGTATAACTGTAAAAACTGGACATCTAATATTAGATTAATTAATTTTATTTTATTTTATTTTTTTAACAGCTTTTATCCTTTTGACTATTAAAAAGCTTATAAATATATACAAATTATTAGATACAATATTTATAGCAATAATTATTAATAATTATTTTTTTGTTACTAAATAATTAGTATCTCCCTTATTCTGTATTTTCCCCTATTTTGTTTTACTTATTTTTACTTTTTTATATTAAGTTTGTATTTGTTATTTTTGCCTTTGCTTTTCTTTTTATAATTTTAAACTTTTTTTAAGTAGAACAAAGTTAAACTCAGAGAGCTTAAATTTATATTAATTTTTATATAAATTATTTCCTACGAACAAACTTTTGCCCTTAACTTTAATAAAGGAGGTTTATACTTTTTGTTGTTATTAATTATTTTGTTCTGCTTGGGACACAATTTTTATTCTACTGCCTCAAGAATGCGCAGTTTTGCTTTTTATATTAATAAATAATTATTTATAAAATTACTATAATAAATTTATTAAACTATCGCTATCTTTTCTAGTTAGGAATTACAAATTAATTATTAAAAAAATAATAAAATAGATAGTAAAAAAAAATTTACAAATTAAAAGAGATAGTAAATATTGTACAAAACATATATAATACAACAAATAGAAAACTTTATTTTAATATTTGTTTAAATTAAATGTAAGAATTTAATTTTGGTTCTGATTGAACGTTTTTCAGTAGTTTAAGACATGCAAATCATTATTTCCGAAAAATTAATTTTAATTAGGAACTAAGGTGTAAGGGTGAGGATAGTAAATAAGATAGCCTATAGTCTCCGTAAATAGGAGATATTTTTTAAAAAAAGTAAATAGCTATATTTATAAAAAAGGAAATTTTCTGCTATAGGATTCTATTTATGTTGTTTAGGTAGTTGGAAGGGTAATGGCCTCCCAAGCCGACGATCAATAGCCAAGTTTGAAAGAACAGATGGCCACATTGGGAATGAAATCTCCCAAGTAGTGTTAACTACCAGCAGTCAAGAATATTAGTCAATGCTCGTAAGAGTGAACTAGCTAACTGAAATCAATCTACATATAAATATTGATTGATAACGTAAGGGAAAATAATGATATTACCTTACTATTAGTGTCGTCCAAATCTGGTGCCAGAAGACTCGGTAAGGCCAGAGACGCAAACGTTAATCGTCTTAAACAGGCGTAAAGGGTTTGTAGGCTGCTTTAAATTTTATTTGTGAAGATAGCCCAACAGATAATTAATTAAAGCTAGAATCAAATAGAGGTTATATTATATAATGCTTAAAGTAGGTCTAATATCCTAACATATTAAGTGGAATATTAAAAGCGAAGGCTTATTTTCCATAAATGATTGACGCTGAGAAACGAAGGTGAGGATAGGAAATAGGATTAGATACCCAAAATACCCCTCTCTGTCAACGATGAATGGTGGTTGCTAATTATACAATTAGTAGCTATGTTAACACGATAACCATTCCGCCTTGTGAGTACGACTGCAAAGTTGAAAACAAAAAAATTAGTCGGTTTCGGAGCAAACGAAGTGAAGCATGTTATTTAATACGATAATCCGCGTACAACCTTACCAGTGCTTGCATTTTCTAAAATTAAAATAATATTTATTTTTTATTTATTATTTTATTTATATTTTAGTTAACAGGTGTTGCATGGCTGTCTTCAGTCCGTA
>SAUE01000846.1:0-12912 GCA_009724625.1 Deladenus siricidicola
ATAAAATACATATATTATGTTATATCATGTTCATAGTAGCACTTGAAGAAAAATTTTCTTATAGCCATGTGGGGCACAGCCGAAAAGAACGTTTCGGGAAGAAGGGGGGAATTTTTTCTTCGCTTTTACATTAAAATTTCTGACTGGTGAGGGTTGACATGGTTCCCGCTGCCCCTTGGTTTTAACTCGCATAAAAATTAATCTTATAAAAAATAGGTCTGAAAGTTAGATTTTTAATTGCTACATGTTCTTTATATCTTGTTAATTATAATGTTGAAAAATTTATAGCCAGGAGCACACATATCCGGGAAAAAAGGGACAAAAATGTTTCAGGGAGAGAGTTGTCTTGTATATCGGGAGGGGGTGGCAAAATATACAAAATCAATAAAAAAATTGTTCTACTCCTGCATAACTTCCAATATCCCTGATTATGTCTCGTATAAAATTTGTAAAAAATAGTGTCAAACAAATTTTAATATAATCAAATTTAAAAAATTGCGATGTTAAAAAACGTTAAACCGATCAAAATTGAAAATATTGAAACTATATAAAAAAATTCATTGAAACCCTTAAAAAATCAAAAAAAAATTCATAACTTCGTAGGAAGCTGCTGTTATCCCCCAGGTTTCGAGGGAAGCATGGCCCCCGCTGTCTCCTGGTTATATTTACTATATAATTAATAAACCTTAAATTTGTATGAATACATATATCAAAAAGAAGAAAATGTCTTAAATGAAGGATGCCAAACGTACACTAATAGGGTGGTTATCCTTTAAAATATCCTTTGAAAGTTAACTTGATCCTAAAACTTTCATTAAGCAGTCACCTAACAAAAAGCATCAAAAAAATTCACAACAAAAATAAAAATGAACTTTCTCGGGAAATATTTACCAGGTCCGTGAGCTCCTTCACAGCACCAATAACGCTTTTGCGTTGGCCGAGGATGAAGACGAACGAGTCCATCTCGCCGCGATCCAAATCAATTCTGTGCACAACGCGGTCCCGTCGCGGTCGAAATAAATTCATCACATAGCTGAGCAGGTCCTGACGCTTTTGTAACTTCAATTGCGAGAGCATGCCCTGACAGCCGGCCCGACCACTGCACCACACGGAAAAGGTGGAGTCGGTCTCGCGGATGAGATGACCGCCGGCGGGCTCCTACGCACATTTACAATAAAATATTTCAAAAAAGTAGAGTTATTCCTTAAAAATAGAAAAAAATAAAAAAATAAATTTTAAGAAAAAAAAGAATAAAACATTTAAAAAAATAACAATAAAATTTTTCAAAAAAGTTTTTCCGAAAAAACTAAAAAAACCTTAAAAACTTTAAAAATAAATTTATTTTATAAAATAAATACCGAAAAACAACAAATTTAACTTTTCAAATTAAAAATGATTATTAATCTAACCAAACGTTCGTTAAAAATTATATGTACCTGCGAAACGCCGTCATCACCGACCAGCGAGAATTGTTGCTCCAAAAGGCCACGATTTTTCGCCAACCATCCCGAAGCGATTGCATGGTTTCGCGTCTTACCGTATATGTAGCTGAGGACGTAAAGAAAAATGATCACCAACGCGAGCGCCTCTACCTGGTAGCTCGACCAGTTCGAGCGAAAATGCGCCGGAATCTGTAGATAAAAAAAAACGAATTAGTAACTTATTAACTTTCCAATAAATTATTTTTTAAATTGCCTCTATATGATCTAAAAAATTACGCTTTAATTTTTTTTAAATTACGCATTTAACGTATGATCTAAAAAATTACGCTTTAATTTTAAAAATACTAACATCCGCAAAAGTGAGCGGTTTTATGTCGAGAGTCGTCTTCTCGCTGGATGAGCCCTTATCGTCTTCGTCCAGTTTTCTCTCGATTCCGCCCTCAAATTCTTCGCCGAACGCAAATTCCTCTTCAACTTGGAATGGTTTCTAAGCAAATTTGGATTCAAAAATTACAGTATTGGATTACAGTATATTCAAATATCAAACTGCCCATTTTTTGAAAAACCACGATACAAAGAGCCTATTGAAATAAATGACAATTTTCAAGAGAAATTTGAGAATACATTTCAAAAAATTAATTTAAAAAAATATCAGAGTACACTCCAAAAAATTAAAGTTCTCTGGAATGAGGCATGATGTAAATGAGTCTAAGCTTTTACAGTTTAGGGATCCAATAACTATAAAACTACCAGGTGAATAAAATGTAGGTTTAAAAAACCTCTTCTTCCTCAACATCGCCGTTCGTCGCTTGATCGATGTTGTCAATTGCATCTCGCTGCTTGGACGCGCCTTCGAAAATCGACTCCACATCGGATTGAGGAAAGTTCTCGTCGGCTACTTCAAATTCCGCGAACTCATTATCTGCCAAATTTCCATTCTGAGCGAATGCTGCACAAAACACCGCAAAAAAAGTGAAACCCAAGAGAAACGATTTCATGCCCCTAAATTAAAATATGTTTAATTGTGTTTATTCCCCCGATTATTATGAGAAAGAAAAAATGTATCCAAACGTATAAAATTGAAAATTTCCGTTAAAAAATCGGTGCTTCGCTAATTCACCGCGCAGAAATTTTCCAAAAACTGCAAAAATCACAAATTTGCAAAAGAATAACACAACGCTAAACAAATGGCCATTTTTTTGAAATAAACACCAATACCCCATTACCAATAAACATGTAATTACCATAGTGGTAATGTAAAAAGCCTTTAAATGCTTCACAGCGGTTGCGTGGACATTTGAGGGCTACGAAATCCTTACACATAATTTGTTTTGAAATGATTTAAAACAGAAAAATTCTTGTTCCAAAAATTATACCTTGGTCCCCCCCCCTGTGGTTTTTAAAAATTTCAAAGACCGTATCTCGGTGGAAAGTGGCGAGCGAAAAATTCTTTCAGATGTGGAATCAGCATGCAAAACTGATCCGCAAAATAAGCAGCATTGTCGAATTTCGGATTAAAATA
The DNA here is from genome assembly GCA_009724625.1 of Deladenus siricidicola. Taxonomy (NCBI): domain Eukaryota; kingdom Metazoa; phylum Nematoda; class Chromadorea; order Rhabditida; family Sphaerulariidae; genus Deladenus; species Deladenus siricidicola. The sequence goes on from SAUE01000846.1 coordinate 2,965, forward strand.
TTCCTGGAAAAACACACTGTTCCTGGACATACATACATATGTATAATAGCAAGATAAAAATGAAGAAATTTTTTAATCGGTGATACCGCTAGTTAGATTGCATTGTGAACTGTGTTGGTATCTCATACGTATATTTTACACGAGTAGGTTTCTTTTAATAACAGTAATTATCGATTGATTTACTGTAAAAGTCATTCCAATATATACGTTTTCACTTCCTTCACAACACACAACTTTGTAATGAATATGTGGTCTTTGAAGCAATGAAGCGGAGGATACCCGGGAATGTCCGACGGATAGTTGAAGACGTATTGTTTTTAATGCATAAAAAAGTTGCGGAACTTCAAAGGCATTAAAATTCCCACGGTTTCGCTGTTTATTCATGTATGTATTTTACGCGTACATTGTGATCAAGTGGAGGCTTTTTCTATCATAATCTCACTATTAATACGATTAAATACAGCCTCAACCATGATGTTTCAGCAAACGAACTACCCAATTGGCTAGTTTTTTATTTTACTTACAGGGGTGGTCGATTTTTTGATGCTTATTCCAATCAATTTTTCAAAGAATCGAGAAAAGATTTTGATTTTTCGTCAAAAATTAAATAAATTAAGCATCCATTTAAAAAAGGGGGAGGGGAAATCGGCCACCACTGTAATTGAATAATATAAAATCTCCGATCAAAATAATTTCAAAAGTTATTTATAAAATTTTCGTTCAACGCTTCAATATATTATATGTATAACAACAAAAAAAAGAACAAAACGAGATTTTCATCAGCGAAAATTCGGGAGTGAAATAAATGCGGAAATAGAATTTTACGGTATTTTTAAGTTTAGTATAAATTAGTCTCGAGTAAATCTCGGAATTGAACTCGGAATTTAAAATTTACATCGACGTTTGTAATTTCCGGTGAATATGACCCAAAGAAATAAAAAAATGCAAAAATCAAAACAAAGAACTGTAAATGCTCTCGATCAATGAACAAAAAATGTGAGTGGGCCTTGGGGCGTGTAATTCTTAATCATACATTTATCAGGCACACTCTGCTATACCAGGGGAATATCGTACATAATAGGCGACTGTAGGGATTAGCTAAAACGAATTTTGAATTAAAAAAGAAATTTCGAACTTATCCCCGAAATAGAGATGAAAGAGTGAGCCCCAAGTGTGACCATATCAACATAAAGACGAAAATTTGAATAAGATATACCTGTACAAAAGTTCCTATCACAAAATGGCAAAGAAGCCGAAAGTGGAACATAAAATCGAATACTATTAGTAAGAATGCAAATTACCCGAAACACACACGCATTTCGGTAACAAAAAAAACTATATTTCATCAAATTGTAAGTTCATCGACGACGAAAACAGAACTAGGCCTTGTAGCTGGCGGTGTGATGCTTCGAGATGGGTGGCTCCAACGTCAGCCATCGATCCGCAATCTCTCCGAAGTCCGTTAATGTGATTTCCGCCTGAAAATTGAGCCCCTTGTGAAGGATTTTTAATTTAGTTTCACCTCTGACATCGAATTCGAAAAAAAATTAGAAATCTAACGTGATATGATTAAGAAAGTCCATAATAATGGCCTGCAATATAACATCAAAATTATGTTTGAACAAACGTTAGCAAACATTTCCTAAACGATTTTTCAATATGCTAAATGTAGTTTGTATATGTACCTGGCCAAGAATGGGCGCCTTGCTGAGCATTCCGTAGTTGATCGCATCCTTCACGATCAACAACAATTTATACCTGGGTAGTTCCGTGGAGTGCATGTCGAAATCCAACTCCGCATTAAAGTCGGGGTTCAGCGTATTCGAAATGGGCTCCGTGTGACGTTTTCCTTTCGGCTTAATCGTCGCATCCAATGGCAACAACTTCAGCTGGACGTACGGATTTGCGTGGCCGTCCTTCTCCAAAGGAGTTAAACCCCTAACATTTAAAATATATTTTTTAAAGTTTAATTTTATAAGTGGCAAAATGCTAAAATTATTTTCTGATGAAAAAGTTGAAATTTTTTTCTATACATAATCAAGGGTCGAAATTTGAACCAAAATTTCCTAAGTAGATTGGTATTTTGTTTTGAGTGAATTTCGAAATTTAATTTACAAACTTAAATGAACTTGCGACTTTTTTTATTTCTTTGCGAAATTTGTGTGGAAAATAAAAAAACGCCATAAGTCGTGCAGGGATACTACGCGCGTAAAAAAAATTCCGACTATATAAGTGTTATCAGTGGCGTACACCAAAAAAGACCCAAAAATGTTTGGGATTTTGTAACCAAACTTGAGGCAGAAAGTGAAATTTTTAAATATTGCCCCCGTCATAATTTCGGAAATCCTATACACGCGGCTGAGTGTTATCCACGGAAAATTGGAGCGACATAATTTAGAAATATCAATATTAATTTTTCAGAGAAAAAACCAATAATAACGCAAAATACCTTGCACTGTTGATAAAAATTCGCAGTTTAAAATGTTGTTCATCGTAGCGCACACTAACTTGAATTTCACCGCGCAACACGCTTTTCGACGCTTCACGATGCATTCTAAATAAAAATTAAAATGAAACTATCTTCATTAAAAATAGAATTTTTTTCGTAAAATTCTGCAACATATTAATAAATTTCTTTCAAAAATTTTTTCTTGAATAATTTAAAAAAAAACAAAAATATATGCAAAAAATATATTAAAAAAAATTTTTTTCAGTTAAACGAAATTGAGCTAAATAAAAAATTTCAAAAGTGAAAGCTCACTTCGCTCCGCCCACTTGCTTCTTAAGTCGCTTGAAGACGTTCGACGCGCTCTTTCCACTCTTCTTCGACGCTGTGGCCAAACTCCTAACGCTACCGTTCGTTGTGGTCGTGGCCGCCGAGTTCTGCGAGGAAGAGCTACTCCGCTTCAGGGACGGAAAATTTTCAACGTTTAGCTGAGATTCGGGCGTCAGCGAGCTATTCGGGTGCTTCTCGACCGTCTTTCCCGGCTCCGTCGAAGACGCGATATTGTTGTTCAACTTGCTGTTATTGTTCGAATCCGAGTAGAAGTCCGAACTCCTCTTCAATTCTTGAACGTTGTTATTGTGGCGTTCGGCGCGTTCGATGTGTGAACCGGTTCCGTAGTTCGTGTAATCCGATGGGACGTCAAAATTTTTCGATGCCGGTGTAAATGTCTAAACACATATAAAAGATGAAAAGAAATTCTTGCAGAGCTTTTTTACTACCGCCGAAGTTAGTCAAGGAATTTAAAAAATAAAAAATTAATGTCATGAATTCGAGTGAATTTTTCTCATTTAATAAAAGTCAAAAAATTATGGGTAAATTCTCGTTTTCATTCATATTTTATAGTGCAAATATGATCTTTGTTGTTAGTTTCTTTCTATCACCTTTTTCGTCTTTAAAAATCAGCAAAAATTATATTATTGTTGTTTTTGTTTTATTGTTTTTGTTTACTGCAAAATTCGAAGAGTTGTTTGTAGAGTTTGTGCAAATTACACACAAAATTTTGGTTCTTTGCTTCTTTCTTCGACAATTTCGCAATATCATATTATCATACGGTTATCAATATCATTTCAACTAAAAAGTTCACTTTTTTATTATAAATAATGAGATATCAAAGCGCGAATGTTTGATTTAGAATTCGCATTTCACAATACACATCCAAATCCAAATTTCAAACCATTTTTGAATTTGAAAACAATGAACCCCCTACTGTTTTACATTTTCAAGATGTTCGTTTTTGGATTTTCTTCTTAACTCATATGCTACTACATATCATCGCAAAATTGTATCATGTGAGTTATGTTTAATCAAAAAATCACTCTCGCAGTCCAAAAAATTATTTCAAAAAAATAAATTCTAAAAGAAGTAAGACCCTATTCATCCATTTTTATACTTTACACTAAAAATTCTAAAATCCCAATCATTAAAATATGTATATATTACCCTCAACCGCATCGTAAGCACAATTCGACTGGCGTGAATTCCTTGGGTTAGCGAGAACGTTTGCTGAAAAACTTCCATATTCGGCTGTCGAAGCAAACCAATTAGCGGAATTCGCAATTCGCCCAATTCGCGACGTGTGCCGTCATCGAATGCCTTCAAAATTTATTAAAATATCTACAGCTAATGATGGTAAGTTTTAGACATTCAGCAAATGTTTCATAACCATTCTTATATGGAAAAAAAATTCAAGAATCTATTCTTCAAAATCTAAAAAATGTTTAAAAAATTTTAAAAAATTCCCAAAAATAATGAGCTAAAACCGAAGGACGCACCTTAAGCGTCATGTCCTGCCCTTCGGGTTGTTTGACGAAAAAGAGGAATTTCGACCGAAAGAGCGGGTTAATCGTCTTTACCTTCACGGGCGTGCGCTGAGAAATACGGCCCAAAGTTACCTCGACGAATGGCGAGGGCTCCAAATTCGACTTTGGATACTAAAAAACACGAAACTTGAAATTTTCCCCAGACTCCTAAATTCTCTATTTTTTCCAAAAATTAAAATTCTATTTTTTCCAAAAATTTCATAGATTTCAACAAACGAAGTCAATTTAATTCAGATTTAATTCCAACAAATTTAATTCAGATTTTTTAGTAATTATTCATTTTTTGTTGTAATAAATTTATTAATATGTACAGCTTTATAGGAAGTGGTTGACTCTCCTCTAACCAATATGACAAAGTTAATTTAAAAAAGTAAAGTAAAACGCGAAAAAAAGCAAACCGGCAAATCGGAAACGCCATCCACAAAGACCATCAGAAGAGCGGGATGCATTGGCTTGTCGGCGGTGAGCCATTCGCTCTCCCACGCATCACGCTCGATGTCTTCGATATTCCTGCTCAAGTCGAGCCAATTCACTTTCAAATGCAATTCGCCGTGTTTACAGCCTTCCAAGTGATACCACTAAAATTTATTCAGTGCAAAGCTGTTTTTGTAAAATATAGTTAAACCAGAAGCGTAACCAAAAAATTTCGGGGGGGGGGGGTATGCCCTACACCAAAAATCATTCCATTACTTGAAAAAATGAAAAATCAGTAGTCAGGGGGTAGTCCACTTCCCCACTGGCTACGCCTGAGTTAAATAAAATTCAATATCTTTAAAAAAAGTAAAAATAAAAAAAATAAATTTTAAAGTTTAAAAAATAATTTAAAAGCGATTGATAAAAAAACTGCAACCAACAAACCAATCTTTCGACACAACAAAACACCAACCTTATCAATTTCGCCCGCTGTCTGGACGACGTCGAGCGGAATAGACAATCGGCCGAGCTCTTCGTCGGTGCTCGCCGTATCCTCGTCGAACAACTCAATCCGAAGCATCTGGCCGGAAGCCTGATCCACCACAGCCTCAAAGCACTCGTTGAATACCGGATTCAGGTCGTTGTTGATGGTTCGTGTTTTGAACATTTGAGAGCCCACTAAAACGTCAAAATTCAAACATTTAGATCTGTATTGAAATTTGAAAACTTTAAACAATTAAAAACCATTTCTTTACGAAGTAAATAATTCCAAAAAAATTCGATAAATACAAAAGGAAACTAGCCGAGCACTTCACAATACGGATCGCTCTTGTCTTTGCGCATAATAAATGAAACGTCCTTATTCTCCAAATTGCGCGCCTCGATCACTTTAATTCGAATAACGCCCTAAAATAATCGCAAAAATTAAATTTCAAAATATTTTTTACAATACTCAATCAAGCGGCGTATTTCATCCAGCGGCGTAGGCAGAATCATAGGAGGCAGAAGCAGGCATGCCTCCATTGAGAAATTTTTTAGATTTTTTTCGAAGGTAAAAATTGAATCAAAATTCGCAAAATTTGACGATAGATTTTTGGTTGCCACCCCCCCCCCATTCCGACGTCCTAGATACTCCACTGACCCAAACATAATTAAAAAATTACATCAGGTTCCGGAAAGTAGAGCTTGGTCACATTCACGTCCGGCGCCAGCGGTACGACAATTTTGTTGGGTAAGACGCAGAGATTCGCAGTTTGCGCCGTTACCACCGAGCGAATAGCGTCGATGAGACCGGGAAGTTGAACGAACTCGCCCATGCCTGTAAGATTGAAGTCGAACTTCGGCATTTCGATAAAAGAGCCGGAAATTCCGCCAATCATCGGCGGATGCGCCAGCAACGGCTGCAAAACGCAGCGAATTTTGCCGGAAAGCTGAAAAAAACAAACAAACTCGTGTAAAAAATTAAGTTCAAAAAATTTTGGGGACACTGCAATTTATACTCTCCCCCAACCAAAATTCAAAATGTTTCGGGTGAGAAAGTGGCGAAAACCACAGTAGGAATCAAGGTAACATAAACTAAAGGCTTAGGCAACGCTTAAAGCTTCGGTATGCTAGAAGATTAGCCTAAGGCTTGGGCTCCCTACTGCGAGGCTTGCCTACTCGCCTAAACCTTAAAAGAGGCTAGCAACTCATTTTTAATGCATTTTAAGTTGTTTTGAAACGATCTTAAGCAAAAAATTTCAATTTTTTTCGAAAATTATACTTTGGCCTTTTAGCGTTTTTAGCACTTTTATTTTTGTGACTTTTAACACTTTCACACCGATTTGGGAATTTACGCTGGAAAAGAAAATCAAATTTGTGATCAGCACATGAAATTACGTAGAAAAACGAACGTTTTGAAATTCTGAAATGGGATGGTAAAAAGTGCAGTTTATCCAAAAATTTAAAAATAATAATTCCAAAATTAAAATGTCTTTAGTTTCAAATGTTTGTATCATATCAGACACCGTACCCAAAATTTGAAGACTTTTGCGCGCTCTCCTGTTTTCTGCGTGTTTACAATTAAATTTTTCATCTGTGTAACCACACCAATAAGTTGGGGGGGGGGGGGGGGTACTGGAGGGTGGTCTGATAGGTGTGGTTTGTATGTATCGGAGGCAAACAACAAGCTCAAATAGTTTACGATAAGACATTACAACACGAATACAAGCTAAAAAGCAATCAAAAACGAAAGCAAAAAAATATTCAAAAAATCGCTTACCACGACTTGATTAATGCCGCCCTGAAAGCCGCACATTTTCACAGCAAATTGCGCGTCGCCCGCGTAGACGACGTCCATATCGACGATGATCTTGTCGCGGCCCACATTCTCCGTGTAGACCTTGAGACCGCCGACGCGGCACGGCATATCCCCACAATCCACCTCCACAAATTTGAAGGACTTGAAAGGTCGTGGCATTTGGGCACGAACTTGTGGCTCGACGAATTCAAAAACAAATTGTTTCGCGTACTCGCCAATATACGGCCATAATTGTTGAAGAATCTGCAAAGAAACGATCAATTTCATAATTTTAATTAAATAACTTTAATAAATCATAAATAAATATAATTTTAATTAATCGAATTTTAAAAATCCGTACCTTGTTCACCCACTCAATGCGCTCCGTGTCTGGAAATTGTACCCACGCCGGCAAATCGTCCAACTTTCCGCCAAATTGCGCAATAATCGAATCCCGTTCACGCAAAATCATGCTGCGAATTCGCGTCCGCTTCTGCTCCCTCCGTATCCACATGTGCGTTTTCAGCACGTACAACGCCGCGAACACCGCAATCCACAGCATCGAGAAGCCGAAGTGGCCCACCGACCAGCAGGCAACCATCAGCGTGGTGCTAGCCACCACCGGAATCACGTAGCTTTGCCAGGACATCGTGATGGAGTTGACCAAGTCGGGTTCTAGCGGTTCACTATTGTTGACCTTTCCGTAATTACCTAAATAGTAAAAGATTCAGATAAGAAATTTACAATTGGTTTAAAGCTGTCCTCTTTTCAAATAAAAGGTGAAAAAGGGCAACGCAATTCAACCAAAATGTAAAAATATGCAAAATAACTATTCGGAAAATATGGGAACTTTTGGAAGGAAATTTCCAATTTCGGAATGAAAAATTAATAAGATCAAAAATAAACCGTAAAATCTCTTTAATGGAGCAAAAATTTCGCTGGTCAAAAGAATTTTTGAAAGTACCATTATCTCTGTGCCATTAAACGCGCCAAAACAAAAATCAATAAAGAATGAGCGGAGAGAATTTCGTTTTTTCCTCGCTTTCTGGTGAAAGTAGAGAGAAAAGTGCCACAAACAAAAATAGAATGAATAGAAAGTTAAAGGTTAAAAGCGGAAAAATTACGCAAATGCCGAATGCAAAAAAAAACCAACCTTTTGACTCATTTTTTGGGCAATGAATTTCAAATGAAGTTAATTTACGTGTATCTTGCAAGTTTGTAAGAAAATAACAAAGATCCTCATTTTCGTCGTTTCTCAAATACCAAATGTAATAGCTAAGCTATGCTGATGCTAAAGTGTTTCGAAGGTTTCTTATTTAAGAAAAGAAACAAAGTTATGTGAAGAATTATTCAGTTCCAAATTTTCAGAGAAAAAAATTGTAAACCAATTTGCATTCATGAAAGAACAGGAATAAATAATGAAAATAATTTGAATAAATAGAGGACGTCAAAATAATAAATAGGGGATAATTACAACAACAAAAAACACAATTAGAGACAGCGGCGAACCCGGGATTTTTCCATGGGAGAGGTAAGCCAAAAAAAAATTAAAAGCTATTTATATAATTTTATGGCCAAGAAGATATGACAGTTTTGGAACGTTCTCGATGAGCTCTAAAAATTTTTCTCCATGTAGGGGTAGCTGGCCTCCCCTGGCCTGGCCTCGCCACTGATGGATAGCCACTGATTAGAACAATAAATCACACCTTTTCTCGTCGAATTCGATCTTGGCTGTGCGGTTCCTGGGGCCATCGTGTATCAGGGTTTGCCACTAACGTTTCCCTAAACACGTCCTAAAGTAATGGAAAATATATAAATTAAATTTCTTCCAATTCTACCGCAACAATTTATAAAAAAAATTCCGAAATGTATCCCAATATTCAAATTTCCCGAATTGTTTTCGCCAAAATAGACCACTTCTATAAATTCAAACATCACGTTAAATAAGCATTTACGCCCGCTTTGCACGCTGGGCAATGAAATATACAGGAAAAATATTATTGCATTGGGAGTTGACCTTTCTAAAAAATTCACACATTCCATTACCGAAAAATGTGAAGAAAAAGTTGAAAAATTCTCAGGAGGAAATTTTTTAATTCGACGAAAATGAAAGCAATCAAACGTAATTTTAAATAAAACAATTTCACCCTGTCCAATCAGCTAATCGCAAATAAGCAATTCAATACGAAAAACAATATGTGTACACAACAGACATTTTTTATTTGTATTACACAAACATATGCATGTGATTTTATTAATCTTGGTACAAAAAATCGGTGTTTCCAAAGTTAAAAATTTTTAACTTAAAAATTGATGAAAATTTAATTTTACTTATCAAAGTTAAAAGCAAAAGTTAAAAACTTAATTTAACTTTTGAAAATTAAAAGCAAAAGTTAAAAATTTAATTTAACTTTTGAAAGTTAAAAACAAAAATGAAACTTTTAATTTAACTTTGCAAAGTTAAAAATGAAAGTGAAATTTTTAATTTGAAAAGTTAAAACTTTTGGCGAAAGTTAAATTTTTTAACGAAAGTTAAATGGAATTAGTCTCACCACGATTGGCTTTCTTATATTCAAACGTATTTCGGCTTCAACTTCTCTAATCTTGTTCACCAACACACGATGATCGAGCATAATGTAAATTATAAGAACATGAAATTTCGAGCAAAAAAATGTGTTTATGTAAAGTAAATATGTCAAAAATCATCTTTTACCAAACACTTCGTGATGAAATATTCAAAAAAGTTGCCCGAGCGATGAAAAAAAATCTGAGACATAAATTCGGAATTAAGTACATTCCTGAACATAAATTTCATATAAGGCTCTTAGTAGAAGGAATAATAAGAATAATACCACGCCAGATTTCATCCCAGATATATTGCTTAAGAATTGTGCTGTATCTCTCACATATCCACTTGCCTGTATTTGTCG
>SAUE01000850.1:1867-12858 GCA_009724625.1 Deladenus siricidicola
TACATTTGCATCACGGATCCGAAAATGGATCCGGATGCAAAAAAAGCATTTGCATCATGGATCCAAAAACGGATCCAGATGCAAATATCGCTTTTGCATCCGTGCAACTATTTGCATCCGGCTACAAAATGATATTTGCATCCAGCATGTTCGGAACTCAGAGTCGGATGCGGATGCAAAAAGGACACAAATTACAGCACTGGTAGCAACAAAAAAAATTTTTTCGACCTAATATTTTTTGCTTTTTCATTCGTTTTCAAATACAATGGATATAGTTGTACAGAAGAAACGAATGTAATCAAATTTGCAAAGGAAATAAATTTTAAAAATTATCACCAGATTGTGCAGCTAGGTGGAATAGGTTAGGAATGAGCATGCTTTTTCGATCTTTTCCTCAATTTTATATTTTGTCAGACACGGGTCCTACTTCTTTTATGAAAATAATGTTATTTAGAAGAACATTAAAAATTAATTTTACTGAAAATCTAAGTTTGCTTATATTTGTGCGCCTTTAAAGAAAAAAAACAGGCTAAAAAAAGGGAAAATTATTGGTCATTTTCGATCCGAATCTAAATTAATTATTCAGCACGATCTGGAAAGTGGATTATCTTGGCGTTTCAATGAAATTCGTGACATTGTAACACGTTGCCGCATTCAATTTGAGGAATTGAATACGAATTGTATTAATGCGCGCATTGCGCTTATTACATCACATACACCACGTGTAATTTTTCTTCACCTAGCAGCTATGGAAATTGGTTACACATTAGTCTGCATTAACGGTTGTATGAGTTCAGGTAACATATTTAAATGTTGTTTTCATTTTAAGAGATCTTTTCCAATTTTTTAAAGATTTCAAATCATAACCAATAATCGCAGAATTATATGTACTCGAAATTGAATATGTATTATTTTATAAATCAGTTACATATTATGCATTGTTAAGAAATAACACAAAATGAAATGGGTATTTTGGCTCCGCCCCCAAATTTCACACTACCGTATCTGGGGAACCCCGATATAAAAATTTCTCAAACTTGCGCTGAAATCATTTTTTACCAAGGCGTTTCGATTGGCTTTAACAAAATTGCGATTCCCGGATGTCACTTTTTCGGCAAATAACAAAAATGCATTAAAAAAATCAAAATTATAGATTGTTGCTTTTAAAAACCTTAACATTTTTTAAAATTTTTTCTTAGTTAATAGTTAATTACTGTAGAAGATATATGGCAGCAAATGGACGCGACAGATTGCACACATTGTGTCATTGAAAGTCAATTCATTCATAAGATCGATGAATTTCGTCGACGTAATGTGATGAAAGGACTTGTCAGATGTAAAGTAATGAGAACTTTGGAAGAATTTTTAGAAGGAAGTAAAAATTTCCTTTCAAAACGTCGTTCAAGAAACCAAGACATGTAAGCAAGCGTTTTCAAAAACGTTTTATTAAGATTTGTAATAATTGATGAATTTTTTGCAGTTCTCTGAACAATTCAGTTTCTACATCTGCTGATTCTTTTACATCAATAAATGTAAAGTTTTAACAATTTCATTGACTTTTAATTGCTGTAAAATGTTTTTAATAACAAATATCTTGGTGACTTGAAATATGCGGACGAACGTACGATATTGGTGGGCAATATTTGCGGATAAAATAATTCTCATTACTTTAAAAAATTTAATATTTTTTCATATATGTAATGGCGTCAAAGCATGTTTTATATTAAATATTATAAAAACGCCTAGTTTACGCATCACCAACCAACCACTCTCGAGTTAGGCAGAGCATTAGGCTCAAGCTTCGTACTATGCGGGGCCTGAGTCTTAGGCTTAGGAGGAGGGTTGTATCGGTTATATAAAACTGTTTTAATAAAACAGTTCTTGAAATATTATGCAAAAAAATTAAATATGGGGCCGAAACGCCGCGGTGCCGAGACGGCGGCGCCGAAACGTCCTGCTCTGTAAAGAAGGTAGGGTTCTAGTGTCAAATAGGGTTCTAGTGGTTCGATCAATCTCAACTTTCGGCATCCTCATCCAAACGCCGGGATTAAATCTTAAACCAATCAAATTCATAGCTGCTTCAAAATTTGATAAAAAAAGAAGCAGCTTTCGCGCAAAGTGTGATAAAAATGTTGAGCATTTAAAAATATTTTGGGGATATTTTTGAAAGATTTATGGTCAAATTTCTCCGTATCTAGAGAGCGGAGCGACATTATTTTAAATGGAAATATAAAAGTAAAATTCAAAATGAACAAAAGTATGAAAAGCTATCCTACAATTTTGATCATCGCACAGCTAGCTGGTAGAGGCCTTCAGATTGTAAAAAAATAGAAATACATTTAGCGTTGGTGCCATAAATCGGCAGTAATAATAACACATATATACGAAGATAATGTGACATACATATATAAAGACGAACTCACGAAAAATAGAATACTGTAAGTAGGTAGTAGGTAAATCGCTGAAACACTAATGGTGGTCTATTTTTAATACTCAAAACACATTTTTTTGATTTGTACAGATTTAAAACGGCTTGAAGAAAAAAAATAATTTTTTGGTATTTTCTTGTATAAAGTCATACGACCTTGATCCTCATTATGGTCTTATGACATTTGCGCGGTAGAAAATCAACATATTTGGTGTTTTTGAAAAAAATTCATTGTAATCGTATATCAGCATTCGAATAACATATGATATGTGTAAAAAACTTCCACCCGACCTAAAATAAAATTAGCCCAGCTGTCCCCAAGCCTCAGTCTAAGTCTTTGCCTAACTCGCAAGTGATATGTAAAATAGGCGCTTTATAATATTTAAAAAACAAAAATGCGTTTTTAAGGCTTCGCTTGTATTCTTCTCACATGGAACAGCAATGTCGAGTGATCTTAATTTTTCAAAACCAATCAAAATATCTCAAAGTTCACTACTCACTAATTTACGTCAACTACGATCGTCAGAGTTTTGGAATGTGGAGACGGCTTCTAATCGAAGTGTGCTTTTGCCAATTTCAATCCATAACCTTTTTGGTACAATCGCCGCGTATTTATCGTTAATCCAAGGTGCTACTTTATTTACAATGTCAAAATATTCACCAAGAATAATGGTCGATAACATCTCACAAGAAAAGGTATTTTTACAGTTAAAATTGTGTAACTAATATCTGTGTATATGTAACAGTGGTTTTCCAAAAATTAAAAAATCGAAAACTTCAGAAAATAGACGAAAATCGAAAATTTAAAGAAAATTTGTCAAAAATCGCAATTTTTCTAAACAGAATTCTTTCTACGTATAAAACATAAAAAAGAGATGTTAACAAAAATGTGGACATTAGAAGTCAAAAATCATAAAATGGTTTGCAATTTCTTAAATAGTTAATAAAAGAAAATAAAATTTTTTATTTTTATTGCAAACTAGGTTGTTTTGGAACATTATGAAAAAAAATGGAATTTCATGCACTTTCCCACTGAAATATGAACAAATTTGTGGAGCCACAAAAATCTTCCAAAAATTGTCTCGAAATTAAGGACAAAATGCCAAAACGTTCGAATCATTTAAAAACTGGTGTTTGAGCGCCGTGTGCTGTTTTCCAAAACATAGAGTATATTTCCGTTTTTCTGCAAAAATAAGATATAGTGCGAATTGTTTGGAACTGTGGGTATAAACGATTGATCCACAACTCTTGAGACCCTTAGCCGGCTTCATTTCGCAATTTTCTATAAACGGGATTTTTGAATTAGGTTCTCAAAAAAAATTTCAGCATGGCAACTATAAAAATTTTTACTTTGTTTAACTTTTTTGGCGGTTTTTTGACCTTTTCACGTTTTTTTATTCGACAACCTCAAAAAGGAAAAGGATACTATAGGCTATCAAATGACATATTAAGTTTGTAATTTCGGCCACGTTGAAAGTCAGAGTGACAAACTCGCTCAAAAATGGATTTCAACGAATCCGAAAAAATGGGGTTGAAAAACGGAAACATATACAAAACATATACGAAGATAATTTTTGATTGCTTAATGTCTAAAGAAGAGAAACACCACAACGTTATCAACTAAAAAAAGGTTCATCGCAAGTTGGACGCGCTATAAAAAATATTAAAATACAGTGAAATACAGAATAAAATATGTTGAAAAAATTCTAAATATTCTAAAAAATTCTAAGTGAAAATTTTTTTTCCCTAGCGATCGGCCCAGTAGTTTTGGCTGGGCATTTATGACATTGTAGCGTGAGACCGTTTTTCCGGTCAAACCTGGAGCAGCTGGGGTATGTTCTCGTGAACCGATCGGACCGAAACTTTCACGTTAAGCTTTTCTAGCGTTCGGACGAGGATCGCGAAAGTTTCAGCCCGATCGGACCACTGCATCCCTACTAGGCTGACCTACTATACCCATGAGAAACCGAGCTTCTACTGGACCTAAAATCAAATTGGCCCAGCATAAGCTGCGCCCAAACCCTACCTTCCATGGGGTCGCGGACACCTATATGGGAGGAATTTGATTTTGGTCATATTATAGATGATAAAACCTTAGTGCTGTAAAAGTAAAAGGGTGGAAATCCATTTCGGCCCTATAAAATTGGGGAAATCCATTCTTGTTCGAACTTTCAAATTTCAATGAAAATCAAATTTGCACTGCGGCGACCAAGTTGAAGACATTGCATGAGAGGTTACAGTATCATCTCTCTCTTCGTGTGTCACTTCGTTTTCGTATATGTACTCGTATATACATACATATATGTATCAGGGATGAGTCGAAAATGAATTTGAGATTTCGAAAATCGAAAATCGAAAGGATCTTTCAAAATCGAAAATCGAAAGACCCTCGCGATTTCGAAAATCAAAAACCGAAAATTTCATAAATCAAATTGCGAAAATCGAAAGAGAAAAATCACCGAAAATCGAAAATCGAAAATTTCAAAGTAAAAATGTTTGGCGCATTTTATTAAAACAATTTTTTTTCACAAATAGTTGTTTTTCTCCCTACCTTCAGCAAAGTGTTGAATCGCGATAGAACGGGCCCTCATTCTGTTGGTGATGAAATGGATTTTTCGAGAATTTTCAGCAACATTTTTTTTTCTACTGATTTTTTTTCTATTTTTAATGTTTCGATTTCCCATCTTCTGTGCACCCTTTTACAAACTTTCCATTTTTTTTTCAAATCTCGCAATTAATAGACTTTAAATTCATCAAAATGTTCATTTTAAATGTTTAAAATTCATAATATAATTTTTAACAAAATCAGAAAAAATATTACGGGCTTGAGCCCATAGGAAAGAAACTCCGAAGGGCAGTTTTTTAATTTTAATTGAATTTTTTAATTTCGACACAACCATTTTTTGCCAGAAAATCATGTACAATTTCATATAATTCATTGCGAGATTTAAGATTTTTGAATATTTGAAATAATTTTTAACAAAAATGCACCAAGTAAAATGCCATTTTCGAAAAAATTTTCGAAAAAATGACCCATTTTTCGAAAATCGAAAGGCTCTCGTGATTTCGAAAATCGAAAATCGAAAGGTAAAAACACCGAAAATCGAAATTCGAAAATGGAAAATCGAAAATTTTCTCACCCCTGATATGTAGGTACTCGTACATGTGCAACATTAAGTATAAGCCTAATTTATAAATCAACACGTTAAGCCTAAATTATAAAAACATTATTAAGCCTAATTTAGAAAGACATCGTTGAGCCTGAGCCTAATTTTTAAAAAATGTCTTTCTTGAAGACCGACCAAACTAGAAACCCAGAAAGCATTTATTTGGCAAAGGAGCCGTACCGCAAATTTCATTTTAATCGAAATTTGAAAGTTCGAACAAGAATGGATTTCCCCAATTTTATAGGGCCGAAATGGATTTCCACCCTTTTACTTTTAGAGCACTAAGGTTTTATCATCTATAATATGACCAAAATCAAATTCCTCCCATTTTGGAGTCCGCAACCCCCTAGAAGGTAGTGCTTTCCAGACTGTTATTTATTTCGAAAGAAATTCATTTTTTGTATAACATTATAAAGTAAGGTCGCTTCGCTCTCTAGACGTTGGAGAATTTTACCCCCCCCCTCACTTCTCTTTAAAGAAAACGTCAAAAAAAATTTTCGCGCTTCGCTCGCTGGTTTGAACTATAGAGTTGTTTTTTATTCATTCATTTATTTTTTACAATTTGTACTCTCATAAGTTAAAAAACCGTCAAAAAATTTTTTCGCGCTTTGCGCGCTTGTAAACAAGATTAGAGAAGTTGAAGCCGAATTGCATTTGAATATATGAAAGCCAATCGTCGTGGGACAAATGCCATTTAACTTTCGTTAAAAAAATTTAACTTTCGCCAAAAGTTAAATTAAAAATTTCATTTTTGCTTTTAAATTTGAAAAGTTAAATTAAATTTTTAACTTTTGTTTTTAATTTTCAAAAGTTAAATTAAGTTTTTAACTTTTGCTTTTAACTTTGGCAAGTGAAAGTTAAATTTTTAATTTTAACTTTTACCTTTAATTTTGGAAACACTGGTTAAAAACATAAATACGGTATCTCTGGAATACAGTATGCAAACCTAGTATTGTATATACTTAGGCTTAACTATGTATAATCATATAATTATAATAATACATACATATGCGAAGGCGGTGTAACACAACACCGGGTAACTTCCCAAGAAAAGTCGTCCAACGCTACTTGGGCGCCGCACCGCAAATTTGATTTTCATCGAAATTTGAAAGTTCGAAAAAGAATGGATTTCCCCAATTTTATAGCACCGAGGCTTAGTGGATTTTTACCCTTTTATAGACTCAAGGCCCCCAATAGCTATGCGATGACCAAAATCAAATTCCTCCCATATAGGAGTCCGCTACCCCAAATTAACGTGAAAATAATGTTTTTACTATTTTTGTGCTTTGTCCTCGAAAACAACTTGCTAGAAGCTCTTCAAGGCGCGTAAACGCCTTCTACGTATTATTTCGTATTTGAAATTTTATGTAATCTGTTGTTTATTTTCTCACAGAATCTAACAAACGTTGAAGTATACAAAAAAAATTTCTCAACAATCTGAAAATTTTCGAAAACGAAAATCGAAAATTGAATAACTCTCATCATTTTCAAAATTGAAAGGAAGAAACACCAGAAAACAAAAAATGAAAATTTTCAATCTTATATGTACGTCATAATTCAAATGATCATAGATAACGCGAGCATACTTAACATTGGCAATGGCCCAAACTTTTACATCCGTCGAAATTACTGAAAACCTCTCTAAATTAGACACGCTAAGATCGGTAATCGTGGGCGGTTCAAGATTTGATGTAAAAATTGCAAACAAATGCAAAAATCTACTTCCTTGTTTGACATTTGTGCACGGTAATCTTAACAATTAAATTACATATACATTTACAACAAATTTTAGCATATATTACGACGGAAATTGGAAGTGTTTGTACATTTTTTAGTCCATATCTCGCAAAATCAGACAGTATTGGGTTTCCCCTACCAGGGATGATATTTCGGGTATATTATTTAAACAAATTACATATTTATGCAACTTTTAGGGTAGCAAAATGATTTAGGTTGTAAAACTGAACAACGAAAAACAAGTCTGTGCGCCTCATGAAATTGGGCAGCTGTTATTGCATGGCCCGCAAATTTCTGCATCCGTTTTCGGGGACACGTTAGCTACTGAAAAGCTTTACTCGATTGAAAATGGGATAAGATTTATTAAATCAGGTAAGAATTTAAAATAAAGAAAAAATTTTTATTTACATTGTTTAGACGAAGCAGCATATTATGACATTGAGGGACATTTACACATCGTCGATAAAATTCACGAAATTATCAAATATCAGGATAAATTTGTATTTTTTGTAAATTAAAAGATTTTATATTGTTAAAATAATTTAAGATTTGCCCATCACAAATTGAATCTGTGCTGCGAAACTATTCAGGCGTCTTCGACTGTGCTGTTGTTCAAATAGATGACCCAATGCGCGGTAGTTTACCAGCGGCTTTCGTCGTTCGTGAATATAATTCAATAAGTGCAACAGATATCATACAATACCTATTTGGTAAGTACATATTCTACAAAAATAAGGGGTGCTAAGAAAATAAATTTTCTATTTTGAAAGTCATTAATATGTAGAAACCCTTCAAAAATTGTAATCGTAAGAAGTTTCCATTTCCTCCTGAAGTTGAATCTTCAATATACCGTTTTTACATGAATTTTTTTTGTGAAATTTTTGATCAAATGGAACCATAAATCGCACAAAATAGCTTAAAAATCGAAAATCATACATCAAAAATTTCTGAAAAAAACTTTTCAAAAAAAATTTATTAAAAGACGTTTGTGTATAAATCATATATTTTTATGGTACATAAAAAAATTAAAATTTAATTTCTTTAAAATAAAATTTAAAATAAAAAATTTACAAAATCAGCAAACTTTTCGAAAATTGTAAATCAAAAAATAAAAAAAATAAATTTTTCAACATTTTTCAAGTAAATTGAAAATTTTTTAAACTAACATTTACGGCTTAAATTTACGGTTTACGGTTACGAAATTCAAAATTTTATTTTCATGGCACCCCTGGTACACATCAGGGTTGGGCGGAAGTAAAAAGTTTCAATTCGAAATTCGCAATTTCGATGGATGAAAAAAAAATTCGCAATTCGCAATTCGGAATTCCGAGGCCAAAAATGGCCGGAATTCCGCATTTCGGAATTCGGAATCGGAAGTGATTCGGAATCGGAAGAAACAATGTTTTTCGATTTTTTCTAATTTCTGTCATGTTTGCTTTCATAAGATGCTTTTAGGCAAAGATTGTTTATAATATAAAGCAAGTAGAGAAAGCAAGTCATAGAAAGTATAGAAGTACAGAAAACAAGACAAACAAATAAATGTGGAATAATCAATTTCATAGAAGTTGTGGATGCAAGTAAAGCAATTTCTCGAAATTGTCATGCCCCTTTTACTAGTCCAAAAACTTCCGAATTCCGACTAGAATAGCCAAAATTTCGGAATTCGGAATTCCGAGGCCAAAAATGACCGAAACGGAATTCGGAAGTCGGAATTCCGCCCAACCTGGTACACATGCATAATTACTTGACATTTTTTAATCACATTAGTATCATTCTGTAAGCTCGTGATGACACTCATTATGTAGTTCTGCGTGGCTATATTTTTCATCAAAAGAATATCAAACGAATATGCTAGCGTGATACAATAATACAATAATTTTAAGCACACTTAAACCCGAGTGTAATGAATGGTTTAAATGCTTTCTGCGGTGGTATTTTCTTTGTCGGCGAAATTCCACGCAGCGCTGGCGGTAGAATTTTGCGGCGACGCCTCAAACAAAAGTTTGGTGGTGAGCGCCGCTATTCTACAGCCTCTAACGGTGCAACACAACGTCGAACAAACTCCATCGCAGCATCCTTATCAACATCGCCGACAATGTCTCTTATTGCGAAATCCCAACGCCAAATTGTCAAGAATGAAACAAAGGAGCGTCATTCTCGGCTTATAAAACAAACCACGTCTTATGGACAAACAAAAATTTGATGACAACCAGTTTTGGACTTGATCCCAAAAGGACTTCGAAAAACTCAAAAGTCAAATTAGCCTAAGCCTGATTGCGCTCGGATTTTCAAAATTATGTTTTTATTTGTTTAGATCAGTGCTGAGACTTGAATCCGAGTGAATCCGGATTCAAACAGCGGATTCAAAAATATGTTTTATATACAAATAAACATACCGTTCGATTCGTCTGGACGAGACCTTTCTTTCTACGAGGTCAAATTCTGTTTTTATTAAAAACTAAGCAAGTTATTTAGGAAAAAAACAGGATTGGTTGCAGTTTTAATTTATTTTGCTTTAAATAGGCCATTTATTGAAGTTAAAAACACATTCCGAAATTTGCGAATCAAAGCCTGGTTTTTCCTAAATAACTTGCTTAGTTTAAAAAAACCGAATTAGACCACATATAAAGAAAGATCTTGTCCAGACGAATCGAATGGTATATTTATTAGTATATAAAACATTTAATTGATAGTTTTAAAGCCTCAAACTTTTGAATCCGCTGTTTCACTCGGATTCAAATCTCAAACTAAACTTTAGATTATATTATTGCTAGAAATAGCCAATGGTTGAATTCAAATCGGAGACAAAACACTGTTGATAGACTCTAGCAGCTTGATAATTAATATGTGTAAATATAATTGAAGCGATTTTCTATAATTATGTTTCAAAGACTTGTCCTAATCAAAAAACAAACATCGAAAGTATTAACTTTAAAATTTTTGGAACGATTCTAAATTCGGAAAAAGAAACATGTACAGGGTGGCCCAAATTGGCTGCCAAATTTTTTTTTGCCATAACTTATTTATTTTTCAACCAAATTTCATAATTCTTTTTTTGTTCGATTCCCAAGACTCTGAGAATTTGTTTGATACCAAATATGATACAAAAATTTATTTCCATAACAGAAAAAACAACAAAAAAACATCAATTTCCAAAATTCATCAATTTTTTTACAATCAACATCAATTTCCAAAATTGATTTCGACGCTTTTTTCATCGACTTCGATGCAGCGCTCGAGACGACGTTCGTAGAAGTCGATTGAGCCGTCAATCATTTCCTGTGGCAGTACGTCGAAGACTTGCTGGATTCTCGACTGAAGGTCGTCGAGGTCGGCCGGCTGGGTGTGGTAAATTTGACTCTTGATCCAGCCCCACAAAAAGAAATCGCACGGCATTAAATCCAGCGAATACAGCGGCCATGCAAACGGAACGACGAGATTTGCAGAAGATCGTTCCATCCAGCGGTTCGGGAAGTGCTCGTTCTGCTAACGAAACTTGGCCAACACTTCCTCGATTTTGAGTTCCGTGCGAACCCATTTCGTTTTCGTCTTCGGCTTGTCGTTCACATTCCCCGTATCGAAAAATTTTTCGAACCATCGCGGAATGGTTTTGTTATCAGGAGTACGAGCGTGAAGTCCAAACTTGTTACGATACTTAC
>SAUE01000851.1:16248-26259 GCA_009724625.1 Deladenus siricidicola
GTAGAATTGTTTTTGAAAATAAAAATAGCAGCCAGTTGTGTTTAATTCACACAAATAGCACGAAGTTTAAATGTTGAATTTTTGGCTTTTTTTACATTTTTTCCAATTTTCGCCGTAAAATTTTTCATTTTTTTCCTTCCACCCCCGAAAATTTGCGCCCCCTGCCAAATCTCTGCGTAATGCGCCCCCCCCCCTCCCCCCAATTGGGGGGGGGGGTGGGGGGTCTGTCACCTATGGTCCGTTCCCGCCTGATGAGGCGTGGGCCTGGGTTTATGGTCAAATTTCATTGATGAAAGAACAACTTTATCTCTTTAGCCAAACATGTCGTCAATACACTACAAATTCAAGTCGACGATACAATACAAAACACTGACGCTCGATGGCCTGCACATCTCCGTGGAGGACTTGAAGAAGGTGATTTGCGAGAAGGAGAACATCAAAACCGAGTCCTTCGACCTCAACCTCACCAACGCGCACACGAAGCGCGGCTACGGCTCCGACGATCTCGTGCCGCGCAACTCTTCCGTGGTCGTGCAACGCATTCCACGCGCGAACGCGCTGAAGCTGCCGAAAGTCCAGTACGTAAATGAAATTATGTAAATATGTAGGAATTAGGATTATTCGGACAGATCAGGTTGGCGTTAATTTCGAATTCCGGCATCTTTATATCGGTTTTTACTTACGGTAGTCAATCTTCACTGATAGGAACTTTTCATTTTCTGTCTTCGAATCTTATTTTTTTTCAAACACTCAATCTCTCATTTTTTCTTAATCTCTCACGCTCTTTCATTCTCCAGCTCACTACGACGTATTCAAACTTTTTTTATTGGTTTTTGATGTTTTTTTAATTTTTAATAGTTTTTAATACATATCAATATTTTGATAGGGACACGAGTACGTCGGGCATTGTGCCACGCGGTGCGTTATCTCAAGAGAATGCCGGACATATATACTCGGTACATACATTTTATATGTTCGATTTATTAATTTTAATCAATTTTTAAGGCTATTTTCACTAAATATTTTTTATTTTCAGAGCGAATTCGAGAAGATGACAGAAGAGCAACGATTGGCCCACATTAAGGAAGTGTCTTATCAGAAATATCAGCCTTCAAAGTTTGTTTTCGAAAAATTTTTAGAATTTTTTTAAACCAATAAATGCGTCATAAACAATTAACCGCATATGGGTCTTTAGCTACAACAGGAAGGGATCTGCGATTATGTCTGGTCCGCCACCGCCTACGTATACTTGCAATCGATGTTATGAGCATGGTCACTGGTTTAAAAACTGTCCACTGGTAACTTCCTTTACACAACTTTTGCAGTTTTTCGTGAGTCCACTTTTACAGTCATCAAAAGTTTTGTTGTACGCAACTTACATCACACGTAAATTTTCATGAATAAAAGCTTTTAACGATACTTGGTGACAATTTATCGCGTGAATTTTATAACGAATTGATTTTGAGAGATGAGAGTTTGGGCCACAAGTTTGATTTTGGGTGAGTGAAATGAATGAAATTTAAATATTATATTGCGTTTTAAACATGGAAATTCGAACAATTAGAAATTAATTTAGTGTTTATTTTTAAATTAAATTATTTAATATTCTTTCGAAAATTTCGCAAAATGTTTATTGTGCGTGTTTTTTTACCAATTTGTCGAATTTTTTTACAACTGTTGTAAAAAAATTTGAATGGTATCTATCTTACATAGAATTTTTAAGTGATTTTTTGTGAAATTGAAATTTTTTAGTGTCAAAAGAGAAAGCGAAACGTTTCGAAAACGCCACTAATTTTTTTACCCCGTATTTTCGTAAACAGATTTAAAAAATTTTAATTTTGCTTTGAAAGAATTGATTCAATTTTATTATTGTAACGTTTGTTCATTTCAAATTTCCAAGCAATCTATTTCATAGTAAAGAAAGGGATGGGACGGAAGAGAACCCATGGTGAGAAGCGGAAGAGGGGCAAGTTAAAGAAAAATTTGTTGACGGGTGAAAAGGGCGGAAAGAAGTGCTTTGCGCGACATTTTCACTCTGAAAATACATAATTTTTATGTTTTCGACATTATTTCGACTTTTTTGAAAAATTTTCGGAATTTCGAAAAAGAATTTTTTTCAAACGTTTTGTTATCAAGGGAAAGAGCTCGTCGAGATCTTTTCATAAATTTACTCAAGTTTGTTCTTCGATGTCTGGGAGCATTTGAAAATTTTGATCGCGCAAAAATTTTTCTTTTTTGTCGTATTATGCGTGTAGCAAAAAGTTATATAAATATACAAAAATTACTTTGGGTTTGGGGGCACAAACAACATTTAAAAAATGTATACTTATAATATTTTTTCATGTTATGGCTTATTTCTTGAACTAGTGAACTTGATATTTTTTACGTCAAATTAGATCGAAACATGTAGAGTCTAAAATTGTTTAAAGAATTTTGTAACAAGAAATTCTTATCTTGCGTTTGATTATTTCGAGTATTTACTTTCGGAAGATGTTTTAAGTTAACTAAATTATTTTACCATCTAAAAATGAATTTTAAACTTAGTCAGCCTTTTTTCTGATAGAAATTTAGCCTAATAATAATTTTTTTATTTACGAATTTTAAGGAAATAGATACTTACATTTATAAAAGCGTTTTTTTATTTTGTAATATTTCTTATGCTTTTTGTTCGTTTGAAAACATGTTAAATTTTTTATTTATTATATGTTGGTATTAACTCGTTTGTCATTGCTTTTCAAGCAATAACAATGCTTTGACTCTAATCCGAGTTAGTTTTGTTAATTCGTAAAAATTCGAGTTTTGATAAAACGTTCAAAAATAGCACGTTAAAATAAAATGAAAACTGGCTGAGAAAATTTGGAATTTCTCGGAGCCATTTGTTTTTAACAGAATCAACTACCGAGTTTTTCAATTTTGTGATTTTTTAATATTTTTTAATTTACGAAAAAAATAACAATCAAAATGTAGGGAAATAATTTGAATTTTTGTTATCAAAAATTCGAATTTTTACAAAATAACGGAATTCGCAAGAAAAACTAAACGAAAACACAAAGTAAGTAAAGTGGGATTCAAGTCATACACTGGTTGTTACCAAAAAAGGAGCGGGAGGGGCTTTTTCGTTTTTTTGAAATCTTTGTCTTGGGTCATTTCTGGTTTCTGAATAATTTTGGTGGCGCCACTGTTTTGTCTATTTCAACGATAGATTTTTTTGCCGTAAATTTTATAAAAATTTAATCTTATCGAATTTATTAAACCTAAAATATCAATGTACAGGGCGTGTAAAAATTGAAAATAATTTCTTATAAGTATATCGCACATGTAAAACCATTTAAGGAAAATTTTTTATTTATTGCTTGTCTATACATGTGCATCATTATCAATTTTTTGGCTTCNATGTAAAACCATTTAAGGAAAATTTTTTACTTTATTGCTTGTCTATACATGTGCATCATTATCAATTTTTTGGCTTAAGATGTTTTGTAGATTTGAGCAACATCAGGAATATAACTTTTTGATCATTGAACAGGAATTTTTCTGTGAACTTTTTAAGAATTACGTTCTATTAGGAAATAAAAATTTATCCACAGCTCATTTTTGATGAAAATTTTAGGTTTATTTATAAAACTTGAATGAAACATGTGGCGCTTCTTTGAATTTTTCATTGTTCAAAAATGTGTTTCTGAATTTTTGGAAAACTGGGATACCCCTGCTCATTAGATCTTTCCGAATGGGAAGCGATCAGGCAGGGGATAGTGGTCTTGATATTTTAGCAAGCCACGAGACGGACGACTGGCATTCCGATGGAAGAACTTATGGAAACGACTAAGGACAATCCCCGTGCTCTCTTGCATTCTTCAGGCAAGTATGTCGTGCCTATAATGCACTATGAGGCACGTCAGCAGAGAAAGCAGGAGCAATTGCCGGGTTCCGTTGGTGATGGTGACCCAACCGAGGACGTCAACGCGGATAAAGAAGTACCGATTGAGTTAGCCTGTCCACTTTGTAAAAACCTTCTGCGAGAGGCAGTGCTGGCCACATGTTGCGGTGACAGCTTTTGTGCAGAATGCGTGCAGCAGCGTGTGCTTGAAGACCAGCAACAGGAATGCCCGAGTCCGGAATGTCATCAACGTATTTCGGCGGATTCATTGGTGCCCAACAACAAAATGCGTCAAGCTGTTCAGAAGTTTCTCTCTACAAATGGTGCGCCTCAAAACGTGGCTGCGGGCGCCAATAAACCGGATCTCAACAACACAAATTCGCTTCTTCATAAGCTTCTTCCTGATCTTGTGCATAAGGTTGGAATTTATTTTAATAAAAAATTATTTGATGTTTTAATACAATTTTTTGTTGGAATTTTAACTTTATTTTTGATTACGTTTTTAAGGGTCCCAATTCACAACACAAGATTCATCATGCGATGTCTTCTCCTTCTAATCAGGGTGGTTCGCCGATACCAAAAACCCAGGACTTTCAGCCGAACCAGTTACAAAGCGCTACTTCACAACAGCTTCACCAATTTACGCATCCGTTACCGCATATGCCTCAACAACAGACAGCTAACGTCAGCGCGCAATTATCGCACGTATTACAGCCAAGTAGTGATGGTCTGGTCGGAGTGTCAAATCTGCCTCCATCTGTTGTTTTTCCACCGCCAAATATGGCCGTGCCACCGCCGACATTTTCTCTACATCAACAACAATCAAGAGTATATGTAAGTATTTGTTTTTTTTGTTAACAAAACCTATGATAGTCGGAATTATTGTTTTTTACCTGCATTTTTAAATGTCTCGGTTCGACGTTTGGTTTTTATGGTATTTTTGTAATTTGAGTTGAAAATTTGCAGAAAAATTTTTGAATTTAGAAATAAATTGCGAAATTCGTTCAAAAGAAAATGTCAAATGCTCGATACTTTTCATTTTTTGGGCGCGAATAACAAATAATTCTGATCATAAATCTTTAAGAAATATGGGTACTTACCGGCCGCGGCCAGATATCACGAACAATTTATAACTGCCTAATTTAATAATGGATTTTGATTTATTCATAGTCAAAATGATGAGGGAAAAATTTGGAACAAAGTTTATTAAGCAATTCACAAAAATGTGTACACGAATACAAAACTCACGTCTCAAATTCTTTCTCCGAGCACGCTTTTTTCCATCTTTTTAATTGTAACACATACATTTTGAAGTTATACTTATTGGTTTTCAAAACGAAACTTAGACGGTTAGACAGATACGGTGAATAAAATCATTCATTTACGATTTTCAAAAATTCGTAAATTAGGGATGGTAGATGGAGCTAATTTTGAAGGATATTTTTTCTCTCAAATTGGTACACAATGGGAAGCAAATACACACTTTGCTAAAATGGAATTT
Organism: Deladenus siricidicola; assembly: GCA_009724625.1. NCBI lineage: Eukaryota > Metazoa > Nematoda > Chromadorea > Rhabditida > Sphaerulariidae > Deladenus > Deladenus siricidicola. Next base: position 21,627 of record SAUE01000851.1, read on the forward strand.
CCAAAATTTTAAGTTGAGTTTTTGGTTTTGAGTTTGCATCAACAAATCATATTTCAATAAGTTATTATTAATTCTATATATCTGAAATTTATTTAAAACATTTAGTCTTTATCGGCGAACAATACGTTAACATCTGCGTCGGATGCAAATTTGTCTGCACTTGACACGTCGAACATTTCGGCGGCAAGTGATCAATCAAACTTGAGTAGTTATCCGCTGCAATCGAATAATGTTGGCGAGGAAAAACAGCATAATCACTTCGAACAGCCGTCTTGTCAAGCGAAGCGGAAGGAAGAGACTGCTGTGCCCGGTGATAGTTCCTCGTCATCGTATTCGTCGCGTAGCGGTTCGCCACGATCGCGGATTAACGGTAGTAGTATGCTAGAGAATAGCAGTGATTTGAGTTTGGCGTGGGAGACGCTACTGAAGAGGGACGATGAGGTTTGCATTTGAATTATTAATAAAAGAAATTTAAAAAATAATCGGAAGAGATGTAGAGTTTAATTTATTAGCTTCAAAGGTTTTAAGACTACGCACTTCCAGATTTTTTCTATTATGATATATTCAAATTTTAATTATCTCAGTTATTTGACAACTGGTTTTTTGCAAATTTTATTTTAATTTGTTTAATTTTTGACACGCACAATTTTTTGAATTAGCTGATTTTCAAAAAACTCGAAATGGATGAATCTTTTTACATAAAAAATGTGTAACGAGATCATTTTTTATCAAAAAAATGAACAATTTTGAATTTACTTTAAAATTTAATTTACACCGGCTCATCTTGATCATTGTACTGAGCAAAAAATTACAAAAAAAGTTATGGCTGTGACTATGTGAAAATGATTATTTTGAAATTTAATTATTTTAATTTTTGTGAAATAAGTATTTTTTCTGCTATTTTTGGTTTTAATCGATTTTCATTAATCAAAGCTGCTGAGTTAATCGCTCTAAAATTTCTGACTAAACACACGACTGTTACACATTTTAGAACGGTGGAGGAAAAAATGGGATATCGAAATTTATGTCGTTGCATGAGTCAAATGCCACCATCTCTAATGCCTCTCGCGAGCGTAAACGTCACCACAATTCTGATGTCTCGTTGCTAAGGAAGCGTGAGCATACGAAGGATCGATCTAGGCAAACGCGTAGGGATGCATCAATTGGCGGTGGAAGTCGCAAACGGCGATCCTCGCCCCGTTCGCCGCGCGACGCCTCTACAGGGCGTAGCGAGCGAAAGCACTGTCGTCACGACACCGACGCCCCACTGGCAAGTGCAACATCGGCAAAAATGATTGTGGAAGACGACGAAGATGAAATTGAGCGGATCATACGCGAAACAGAACAAATAAAGAAAGACGCTAAAAAAAGGCGGCGAGAACGGAAAGCGGCAAAGTCGGAGAAAGTGAAGACGCCGAAGTCGGAGAAAATGAAGACGCCGAAGTTGGAGAAAGTGAAGATGCCAAAATCGGAAAAAGTGAAGGTGGAGAAGTCGGAGAATGTGAAGGCGGAGAAGTCGGAGAAAGTAAAGACGCCGAAGTCGGAGAAAGTAAAGACGCCGAAGTCGGAGAAATCAGAGAAGACCAAAAAACATAAAAAGGAGAAGAAGCACAAAAAGGATAAAGACCGGAAGGATCATCATCATTCATCTAGGAAAGAGTCAAAAGAAAGTACGAAATCAAAGGAAGTTACGAATTAATTCTATCGATAGTGGTGCATTATTTTATTGGTATATAAGATGTTGTCTTTCTTTAAATAATGTAAATGGTAGTTCTGCTGCAATTTCTTTTGTTATCGTTATGTATGTTACTTTATTAGATTATAATAAATTATGGAAAAATAAATAAATTCGAAAATTACTATTGGTACGATTCCAAATATCGGCTATATTTATAAAAAAGTTAATTTTTTGCTATAATAATTGTCATTTTAATGAAGCTATGAGCGATAAAAAGAAATTAACGTTTCGCGAAAAATCCTCCATAAAATTTGTGGAGAAAGAGGATCCGGCATTCATTAAGCAAATCAAAGCGAAGATGGGCTATCGCGAACCTGCCACCGTATCTGACAAGGTAGCGATATTTTCCAAATTTTATTTTTGGAACGATTTTTTATTTGGCACATACACTTTACTGAAATTATATACAGGTTCGAATCATAGGTGACAGACCCCCCCCCCCAAAATTCGAAAATTTTTGCGCCCCCCCTTTCCGCCGAGGACCAAAAAAAAGGTCCTCAAATATTCAAAGTGCCATAANGGATTGCTCTTTTGAAGATACTACATAATTGCTTATCTTTTATTACTCGAAAAAATTTTTTCGTGGCCTGAAAAAAAGGCCCTATTTTTGAACAACAGAAAAATTCCATATATTTTTGCTTTTAATCGTGGAAAGTTAGTAGTCATTCGATTCGTAGTTCCATGCGCTATTTTTCTGCATATATTTGCATGAGCATGAACCAAGTTATAAGTAATTACTTTCACAGCAAAGTTGGTGGAGAAAAAATCGCAAAAATCAAAGTAAACACAACGCCACTATCATCGTTTTGAAATTGGCGTGAGCACTGTATATGGAATAAAATTACAGCACTTAGAAAATTTAGAATATTTGTTCAAATAAAATATCACTAAAGATTAAAAAAATTATCAAAAAATGTTTGCAATACATAAGACAAAGTGCTATACGAGCTTCAGAATTAATTTGCTGATCTCTTTTATATACAGTGCTGGCCATAATTATACGGACACTTGAATTTTTGCAATTTTTTCAAACCAAATATTTTTTCTCAATCTTTTTTTAAAATACGTAAAAATACTGTAAAAATGTTATTCAGTGGAAAAAATTATTATATTATATCTTCAAATTTGAAAAATCGGCATTTTTCGAAAATTGGCCCCCTGCAGGTTGGACATAATTATGCGGACACCCCCCCCCCCCAAAAAGGTAGATTTATATTGTTTGAATTGATGAGTTCTTTGTTATTTTTAGACTGTTATCGTATGTTTTAAGGAGAAATCCACGAGGTAGAAGTCTTTCAGTTCACGAAATGGGCCAGATTGGTGCCTATCATGAGCAAGGACTCCGCAGTTGGCAGTCGGACACGCAAAACCGCTCTCTGAAGCTCCTCAACATTTTCGTAGCGGGACGGACGATCGTAAATTCGACGAACCATGATTCTCCAGACATTTTTGATAAGATTAATGTTAGGAGAATCGACCGGCCACACCATTATGTCGATGTTACGATCTTATGTGCATTTTTATGTGAACAGTGAATTTCTTGTTTAGATCATTTTAACTGGTGAAAAAAAGTTTAATCTGGATGGGCCACATGGCTATCTTGATTATTTGTATGATTTTAGAAAGCAAACATTGCGATTTTCACGTTACTTACCCGATATTAACTTCAAGATACATATTTGGTTTGAAAAAATTGCAAAAATTCAAGTGTCCGTATAATTATGGCCAGCACTGTACATTCTTTTCAAACGCCATTATAAGTTTATCAAGTATTATGTGATATAATTCAGGTGCGCATGTGTTAAACGATTTTAACTATTTCAAAATATGTCAAATGATGAACTAAATTCAACTCATTTTTCCGATGAAAATTTCAATGCTCCGGAATGTATGTTTATTAATGATTTTTAAACTTATTTGTTGGACCTGACTGACACAACAAATTATAACTTGGTCCCCTTGTGGTTTTCGACACTGTCATACTTGATTTGAGCACTTTTTTGGAATTTCTGCCGGAAATAATTATCGAATCTGTGATCAGCGCATGAAATTACGAAGGAAAATGTCAAAAAAATTTTTGAAATTCTGGGGCTAAAAATTTTCAGAATTTCTTAGTCAGATACAAGGTGATACAAAGCATAGGTGTGACAGACCCCCCCCCCCAAAAAAAAAATTCGAAAATTTTTGCGGCCCCCCTTTCCGCCGAGGAGCAAAAAAAAGTCCTCAAATTTTCAAAGTGCCATAGCTCGGTCAGTTTTGGTCGGGGGACAAAACTGAGTATGTTTTTGGAACGCTCTCGACGAGCTCTTTCTTTTTTTATATGTCAATAAAAAATCGCAAAAAAATGTTTGACTTTTTTTTTGAAAATCTCGAGCAAAACATTTTTTTCGCGCGCAAGCGCGAAATTTTTTAAAAATAAAGAAAAAGAAAAGAACATAAAATTATATTTACTCATAAAAAGCGAACAAAAACGAGCAAATCGCGCGAAGCGCGAAAAAAATTTTTACCTTTAAAAAGCATGTCGTAAAAAAATTGTTGATTTTTGGCCTTTATTCACTTTTTTCTTTCAATTTTTGCGGGGGGGGGCCGCAAAATTTTCATTTTTTCCTTCGAACCCCACAAAATTTGCGGCCCCTTGCCAAATCTCTACGGGGGAGGGGGCCGCAATTTTTTTTGAAAATTGTCAAAAATGGTAAAAAATTGTTGATTTTTTGGCTTTTTTTTACATTTTTTCCAATTTTTCATTTTTTTTCTTTCCACCCCCCGAAAATTTGCGGCCCCCCTGCCAAAAAAATACGTAATGCGCCTCCCCCCCAATTGGGGGGGGGGGCTGTCACCTACGGTTCGAATTCGATTCGGATCACGATTTTGAACGGATGTTGAAAAGTTGTTGTA
>SAUE01000071.1:4237-21664 GCA_009724625.1 Deladenus siricidicola
ACCGAACTTGCACACGAAAAAGCGCCCACGTAGACATTAACCATAGACATTAACATTAACAGAGCTCAAGTTGTGAGAAATGCAAAATTTTGGTTGATAATTAAAAGTATTACTTTTTAAATAACTTTTTGTTCCTGGTTTTTTGAAAAATATACTGAAAAATATATCTAAAATATAAAAGAAAAATGTAAAAATTTTACAATTTTTTCTAAAATTTTCGATTTTCGGTAAAAAATTTTCTTTCGATTTTCGGCGATTTTTTTCTTTCAATTTTCGGAAATCAAATTTTCAAATTTTCGGTTTTCGGAATTTCGAATTTCTTTCGATTTTCGATTTTCGGAATTTCAAATTTACTTTCGTTACACCCCTGATACATACATATGTAAAAATATAATAAAATAAAAGCAAACTTTGCATTAGATGAAATGTTTCCGGCTCGGGACGCGCTGTAAGCGCTCGAAGATGCAATCATCGTTGCTCTGGACTCTGGGCTAAATTAAAAAAATTAAAAGCCTCACTTAATTGATTTTTTAATCAAAAATTTTTACAAAGAACCCATTTATTACATTTTTATATAGTGCAAGTATACTTCAAACTCCTATAAATTCCAGTCAAAGAAAAATTGTAAACACGTACGTAAGAGTGACCTCCTCGTAGGGGTCGGGCAACTGATGACTCGCGAGAATATCTTGCGCCATTTTCCGCGATATCAACTCGACGTTGTAGGGACGCGGGCCGGCGGCTTCGCTGCCGACCATGTACTCCATGTCCGACTTTGCCATTCGCTGGCGACTAAAAATATCCAGATTTATATGAGCCAGAAACGGACCCAGAAATTTTCCATGATTTCTAAAAAATCCCAAAAACCAAAATTATAAATCTTCAAAGACTCAACTTTTGTTTACGAAAATGGGGTATCAAAGTTAATGGTGGTTTTGGAATTCGTTCTATAAGAACTTTATTTTGGCACTAAAACATCTTTGGAAAATTCCGCAAAAAACTTTTCCATGAGGGATGTAGCTACACCCCTCCCCGCCACTGATGTGAGCCCATCAAACTGCAACTTTTTTTAATTTTAATTCTTACCTCTTGCACCAGTTCAAAGACCAGAGACAGAACATGCATGCAAGCACCATAAGAGCACCGGCAAATGAATAAAGTGCCACGTACTGCCATTCCACACGGCCACTCACTTGCGGCAATGTGATATTTTTTATATGATCCAATTCAAAAGCTGGACCCTTTAGCGACGGCAAATGATCGTCCAATAGTCTAGAGAAAAAACACGTAGTCTAGGAAATCTTCAAAAATCAAACAACAAACTTTTTCAGTTTTTCACCGTCCACAGGAACGCGGGTGCCTTTATCGAGCGCATAAATCAGCAATTGCGACCGCTGTGCGTCCGGCTGGCCGTTTTCGACAAAGACCTGTTTGAAGAGAACATTCACGTCCAATCCACTCATCGCCCGAGTCAGATTGCCTTCGATTCCACGGTCGTTGACTTGATCGAAGGGTCGGTCGGAGTCCGCCACCACTATGTTCACACCCGGCTCCAGTTTGTAGATCTAAAAATGACGTCTACTTTAAGCATTGCACTCACTAAACCTACCTACATATAATTCAGAATATAAAAGAAACTTTGAACTTGTTTTTACATTCTTTAAAGTCTCTCACCTTCATGGGTACGCGAGACTCGTGAGCGCCGTCGGAAACGGCCACCTCCAAATTGAAGACCTCGTCGCTGACGTCATGAATAGATTTTTGCAGAGTGATTTTTCCACTAGTCGAATTAATTGCGAAATAATCACTTTTCACTGAGCCAAACGAGTACGTGATATTGTTGCTAGCTCTCTCGTCCGCGTCCGTCACCTAAAAATTATTTTATTGAAGAAAAAAAGCATTTTATTCAATGAAATTCAGCTTATTTCTATAAAAAATCTAAAACTATCATCCTCACCTGAATTTTAGCGATTGTTTGAAGCAAAGGCGCCTCCCAATCCGCGACAAAAACGTAAATTCCCTCAGTGTTCAAATGCGAAAATACCGGCGAATTATCGTTTTCATCGAGAACTCGAACGACGATTAATGCTTGTCTCTCTTTAGCCAACTTCTTTTTCGTAACTGAAAAATAAATGTCAAAATATATAAAACACACTTAAACACATAAAATGAAATATATGTATTTCTACACACAAAATTACAAGTGTATAAAAAATAGATTTGGCAATTAATGTAAAATTCCCTTACAGTCCACGATGGCCTTGGACGCGGAAGCTTGTCTCTTCAAGCGAATATCATCGGAAGCGCCAGTAAGTACGCTTTTGGAACTTTCGCCAGACGACGCTGTCGGTGTAAAAGTAATGTTCACGATTATCAAGTGCAAGCTTTTCTTCTCCCTGTCCAGCGGTTTCACCGCGAAAAACTCGCCCGTCTCCTCGTTCAGCTCGAATTCGTTGCTGGGGCCTTGATGAAGCGAGTACCTCACCGATGTGTAGTGCTCACAGTTCCGTGAGCGCAATGTCGTCAAATGATGACGTCCTGGCAAGTTTTCGCGAATCTCTGCGTTGAATAATTTCCGCTCAAAATCACAACTTTCAGTGCCCCCTTCCGTCGGGTCTGAATTCGGTAGAGGCGTGTCCGCCGCCGGTAAACTCGTTGAGGGTGCGAAAGTCGAGGAGATCAGTTTTTTACCGTCCAAGAATACATAAACCTTAAAAATGCACAAATTATAACAGTTGAATCAACCAAATTTACGCAAGAAAATCGGTTGCTTGTGTTATAATTACCATAGTGGAATTTTCGAAGCTTTCTCCATTAAGCAAAGTCGCAGCGGTGACATTTAGCGCATAATTACGATTCAGTTCCAAATCCATGGGAGGACGATTTAAGCGGATAATTCCGCGATTTTCATCGATTTTGAAGAGATCAGACGAGAGATCTAACAAAGTCATTAATGAGTAAACTTTTTAATTAATAAAAAATTAATTAATTAATTAATTAACGAAATCAAACCTTTCAACGCATAATGGAACGGCGACACGCCAGCCAATACTTGTGCCACAAACGTTTCGTTATCTAAGCGTTCGCCAGCCTCTTCGGAGATGTTTCCAGCACGATATTCGCGTTGCTTGAAAACGGGTCGTCCCCGAGTATTCGAAAAGACCTCCACTCTAACCTGTAAAATGCACAAAATCAACGTACGTAGAGACCTGCCAATCTTAACATTATAATCAATTTACTACGGAGAAAAAATTACTTATCAAAACTGTATAATTTCAATTATACAGTAAAAATAAATTTACCCGATGCGTGGATTTGAGCGCCGGTCGACCACCATCGAGTGCAGCTACGGTAATGTAAAACGCGTCCTGGCTCAGAGAAGCGGGTACAGCTTTTGACAAACGAAGTTCACCTAAATATGTCAAATATTTAGCTGGCTAACTAAAGAATTAAACTTGCTAAAATGTCTACCTGACTGAGCGTCAACTTCAAACAAATCATCAAAATTCTCCTCGATTTTGTACATCACTTTGCCTAAGTTCGCTGCGTCTGCGTCGATAGCGGCGAAGCGCGCCAAAGCCGCGCCCACGGGCATCGCAGAGTCCACAGCCACAACTCTAGCCAACCCCGTCTCGATGAACTGTGGGTAGTTGTCATTTACGTCGAGAATAGTAACCTCCACCTGTGTCTCCGCTCTATCGTTTGACTCTTTGGAGAGCGCCTAAAGTTAACATTGAAAAATCGCTAAATATATATCAAAAACAATTTGAAAACAGTCAAATTTCACACACAAATAAAATTTATCAAAACTTACTACAACTTTGAATTGATATTTGTCGACCGTTTCACGATCAATTTCCGCAAAAGCAATCAAATCACCGGTATCATTTCGAACGTAAAATGGTACACTTGAATCGTCCGACTCCATAAAATATGCCACCCCTTCCGGCATGCCCTAAAATTGTTAAAAATTAAATATCAAAGAACGAATTTCAAAGACGATGTCGTAAAATTCATTGTATTTGTATAATTTGTAAAAAAAAGCTGAAAATCTTCCGCTTTTTCCACTAAAATGTACATAATGTAATCCATAAAATTATGCAATAATTCGTAGGCCAAACCTGTCGCAAAGAGTGCGGTTTGAGTTTGACCAACGCTCCGCGAGAACCGTAGTTTCCCTCCGGTAAGACGGCCGTGTAAATGCCTGCTAAAAAGTGAAGGACTGAAATATTCGCCGTAGTTGTTGATTCCATCAAATTCGTAGAGGTTAACTCCATTGCAGTCTCGATGCTGTTTGTTGGTTGAGAGGGTTCCACACGGATCTGTTGAACAGTAAAATCGTTCACTGTAGCCGATTCAACGCTAGGTTGAGTGACCGCTTGCAGAGGACGTGTATTTGAATTAGATCGTTCGTCCATAACTTCGTTTGTGCTTAGTGTGAAATGAAGATCGTCGACAGTGGCCGACGACCCTTCTTCATCGAAATGTGGGGACGTCGGAAACTCAATCTAAGCTTTTCCATTTCCAGTAAAAAACTTTTAAAAACAAGTTCAATCAAAAAATTAAAAAAAAATTCAATAAAAATTTAAAAGCAAATTTAGTCAAAAAATTAAAAGAAAATTCAATAAAAATTTAAAAGCAAATTTAGTCAAAAAATTAAAAAAATTCAATAAAAATTTAAAAAGAAGTTTAGTGAAAAAGTTTGTAGTTATATAAAACATATACATTGTGTGCAACTCACATCCTTTTCTACAGTTCTAGTATGATCGTCCGTCGAAAACTCTTCATTGTGCGCCGCTACGATCGCTGCCGACGTTGAAGTTATAGAAATGGAAGAGAGCGCAGACTCCGGCTGCTGCTGAGATCGTATAGCTGCGGCTGTGGCAGGAACAATTGTTGACGGCGTGGACAGTATCAAATCGACCGTCACATTACACTGTGTTCGCAATTCGGGCCGATTCGCGTCGTGCGCAACAACGGAAAATTCCGCACGTTGACGTCCCGTCAAATTTGATGGCACTTGACGTATGAAAAGGAGGGAAGTCTAAATATTTTATATATATTTTCTGAACGTTTTAAATAGAAAACAAAATTTGTTAAACAAATCGTTATTCCAAATAATCTAGAAAGCTCAATACCCGTGGATCGACGATGAACCAATGTCGAAATTGCAAAGGTTCAATAAACATCGCCAGCGGTCGACGTAGAGAGACTCCCTCTTCGCTTACCATAGTTAGTGGACCGATCAGCTGGTCGCGGCGAGGTTTTTTCACAATAAATTTGAAATGATCATTGACAAATTTTGGCGGCAAATCTGTCGCCTTCAATGCACTTGATGACGACGTAGACGAATGCCGAAACAACACTGTGGTCGTGGCGAACGTCGACGTCTCCTCGTCCGCTACACCCACAAACGATGGGATTGAGGAGGCGGTAAAAGAAGATGTAGTAGAGCTCAAATCCTCGCCGAATTCTAAAATCTCGTCTTTTGCCTTATTTCCGCCACTTGTTTCACCGGACGTCTTGCCTTCGACCTCAGTTGAATTTCCCTGGTCGTCGGTGCGAAATTTCAAGACATAAACTCTTCTAATCGATTCGTTACGTATAGTGTTGATAGCCTCAACCAAAATCTCAAATTCATCCAAATTGAAGTCTACTTTCGCGCTTTTCAAATTCTCCAAATTCACGTAGAGCTCGCCGCTAACGGAATCAATACGGAAAATAGGAAGTCCGTTCTCACCCGATTCACTGCTTATCGAATAGCGAATTTTTTCACTCTTCGAGTCACGATCACTATGGCCGGCTTGAACTCGATAAACTGGAATACCATCTTCCAGGCTGCGCAAATCCACAACGATACTGCCCTCCGCGGGTTCGCCACTTTTATTGTCGAAAAATTTGAATTCATTACTGTCCTGAAGAATTTTCTCAAAGTCTACAGTTACATTCGTCTGCGAAATTTCCAATGCATCATTCTCATTGACGGCTTCAATTTGAAGAAGACCGCTTTTAATGATATTTTTATCGGACGTGGAGGGAAGCGATATCATTTCCAGCTCAGCCTAAATCGATGTGATTAATACAAATTACAAGTGTTATTCTCCAAAAAAATTAAGTTTCAACAAACATAACACATAATACAAACGAAATTACTTACCGTAGAATCATTGAATTGTTTCAAGTGGAAATGCCCTTTTTCATTTCCGGACGCAATCCGAAACTTCCACTTCTTGTTACTCGACAAAATTATCGGAAAGTTGTCTTCCTTGCCAATCTCTACAAAAAATAAGTATTGAAAGAGACGAATTCGGTAAAGCGCAGAAGCTAAGTGCAAAACATTCAATAATCCTCTCAAAACAATTCGAAATTACAAAAAATGATTTACTTGTAGGCTGCCAAACATTTGCGTTCGTATTGCCATTTTTCGCCGTAAATCTCGCAAGTGTTGTTCCCTAAAAAAACCTTTCAACAAACATAATACAGATAATACGCACATTGAAAACAATAAAACTTACCGTATGTCCAGCGTAGTCTGTAGCTTCGATTTTCAATTCGTAGACTTTGTTAATTTCAAGTTGTTTAAACGAATTTTTGACAATTTTCCCTTCGTTGTCGACGGTCAGATAATTCAATGCGTTTCCTAAATTACGCATTAAAAATCAAATAATTTGCCAAAAAAATTAAGTACCTGAAATGGCTCGGTAGCCAAGAGAGTTTTGATCCGACATATCCGGATCTCTCGCGAAAACGCGTCCCACAACGCTACCGGCGCTAATCGGCGAACGAATTTCAAAATTGTATTCCGGCTTTTCAAATTCTGGCGCAAATTCGTTTTCGTCCAAAACGGCAATTTGCACTTTTGAATTGGCCATAAATTCGTCGCTTTCCGCAATTACCTGAAAGAAAACAAAACAATTCGAATGAATTTTTTAGTGGAAAAAATTCATGCAATGCACAAAAAGTACATTTAAATTAATTATGCCGTGAGAGTCGGCGATTCCCTGCGAAACGCACTTCTCCAAATCCAAAGAATTCATTAGAATAATTGAACCATTGGCCAAAATGCCGAATATCTTCGACGCAGGTTCGAAATAATATCGAACATTCGTGAATTTGTTGTTATCGTTGTTCTGGATGGAGAATGATACAGTGTTGATAACGCTACCAACCGGCAAATTTTCGCGCGCTTCGAATCGATACAGCTGTGAGGCAAAGATAAATTCTAGAAAAATTGAAAATACTTTGAAATTTGTTAACGAACATAATATTTAAAAATTACGTGAATTTCTTCGATTGAGAATTTCCAGTCGGACGCTAACGTCCGAATAGAATCTCGGAAAATCCATATTTTTGGCGCGAACGACGAAGAACTTTTCCATCAAATTAGAATTTTCTGGTTCGATTAAATTCAGCAATTCCTCGAATAGCGTCAATTCGCCCTGAAAATACGCCAATAAAACATTACAATCTTAAATATTTTCGACCTAAAACATTAAATAAAAAACTCAAAGACAAACAGCGTACCGTAATTTTGTCGATAAAAATGAAGTTATCGTTAAGATTTGAAAAATTGCTTCTTGACGAATAAATGGAGTATTCAATGCGCCCCGTCAACAACGTCGCGTTGAATGATGAAATTTTAATCGGAAACTGCGAGTTTGAATTCGCCTAAAAATAAAATTTTAAAAATAAATTGCGCCAAATATATGCAATTAATTGTGTTCAACCTGAATTTCGTAGCTAAGCTTCTCGAAGACCGGATATTTTTCCCTATTCTTCATGATAACGACGTGGATTTTGTGCTCGATTTCAGCGGACTCACTTTCCCCACCACTGTTATCGCCTTCGCCGCCCGCCGTAACACCAATAATTTTCGCTCGAATTTTGACGTCAAATTCATTCGGCTCCAAATTCCTTTTCACTGACATTTGATCGGAACGCATTTCAAAATAATCAAAATTGTCGCTGATAACTTCGTATTGGATTCTATCCGCAGACGACAAGGATAAACCGTTCTTTCCTCTCACAGAAACCCTAAAAAATAAAACCGTTTTTAATAAAATAAGAAAAGGTCAAGTCAATTTTTACAACAATTTTAAACTCATTCAATAATTAAAAAAATGTCTTACTTCAAAACGTTGGCACCCGCTAACTTCGCTGATGAGATGAAAATCGTTTTCGGCAACGGTATAAACTCGATTTCGCTCAAACGCCGGCGTTTTGTTCGTCGAAGGTGTATGACGACGACGGTTTGCGATTTGCGAGCAAAAACTTTCGACCGATCGACCGCCTCGACGACGAGTTGAATAGTGTGGTCATGCACCGAGTGTTGATTATTACTCGCCTCCGCATAGTCGTCGTCGCCCTCCGGTGGATTCAGCAGTGATAAGGGAGGATCGACTCTAGTCACAGCGGAAATTACACCCGTCTAAATGTTTATATAAGATAAAGTTCTTCTAAACAAACTCAAATGGTGAAACGCATACATTCGAGTCAATCGCGAACTGTTTAGAAACTTTGGCGTTAGTCTGCTGGTCAAAATCAGCAAAACGATAGTAGACTTGACCATCAAATCCTGGATCTGGGTCCGTAGCACTAACTTGAATAATCTCGGTTACAGGTTGTATTGGTGAATCGAGTATGACTTCATAGCGAAACTAAAATTTTTCATAACAAAATCATATAAAACGTCTTTTGCAACAAAAAAAACGTAAAGTTAGCAAAGTAAAAACCTTCTCGAAAACAGGAGACGACGGATTTATGTCCCCAGTGTGAAATAATAACGATGCACTGGAGCTCATAGGCGGATTGCCGTGATCCTGCGCATCCACGTTAATACGATATTCAATGCCTTCTGCGACATTTTCCCGATTTGTACCCAAACGCTTTGCAAGAGAAATTGCTCCCGTTTTGGAGTTAATTTCAAATAATTCCTGGAACGATTCGGGAACTCGCAATGAGTATTCAACCTAAATATTCACTCCATTCAATCAAAAATCCATCAATTGCGTAAAAGCGCTAATAACCTCCGCATTTGGTCCCGAATCGGCATCAGTGGCCGTAACGCGAAGAAGTTCCGTCCCAGCCGGAAGATTCAGTGGAATTTTCACGTCAAACGCGCTTCGATTAAAAACCGGAACATTATCGTTCACATCACGTATCAATATGACCACATCCGTCGTGCCACATAGTGTTGTATTCGTTTCAAGACAAGCGGAAACCTAACACAAATTTTCACCGGATTATTATTTTCGAAAATGCAATAAAAATAGCGTTTATTTTGAAAATAGCGTTTATTAAAATTAAGTTAAAAATATAAATTAAAAATTCATTAACAAAATAAAATCCCTTCTTATGAATTTTATAAATAATAACAAAATGAAAAACAAAAATTGCAAAAATAAACAAAATTTACTAGTAATTAAAACAGATTAACCCGCTAATAATATACCTTTATCGCATAGCGTTTGCGATTCTCGACGTCGAATTGAACACGATTGCTTAGCCACCCGCTTTCCGGGTCAATGCGAAAGTATTGCGTGTCGGCCAACTTCCGATCCAAAATGTACCACAAACGATCTTTGGCACCACGACGTTCCGCCGCCTTGTGATGAGCCTTAACAATAGTTTTTAATAAGTAGTAATAGTAAGCGGATAGACTGGGACAACAATGAACAAATGTCACAATTGATTGAGTTAAAAAAAATAAAAACAAATACAATAAAATACCAACTTGAACTTTGCCGAAACGCTCAAAAATTTGATTTTCGTCAATGTCGAAGGTGTAAAACGCTTTTTCGAAAACAGGTTTTGCGTCGTACATCGAGGCAACATCATCCATCAGCACGGTAACCAATGTGGTAGCCTAAACAATGCGAAAACAAAATACAAAGTTAATCAACAATAGAAAAGAATAAACAAATTTTTTACCTTGGCCAGCACAAAAACTAAGGATTCAGGCAACATAATAATAGCAAAAATAAAAAAGTGAAATACCATAGGAAATTTGTGTCCATTATATATAGCAAAAATGACTTATAAATTTCTCCGAATATGGCTAAAATGCGCAGAAATAAAAATCTTCAGATTAAAAAATTCTCCATTAAAAATAAAACCCCTTAATTATAGAAGAAAAACTTATTTTTGCAACAAAAATTGAAACAACTTCTCATACAACTTTTTTTCATCTCAAAAACACATGAAAAACAAAAAGGTGAGGATTAAATGGGAATATATCGGATTAAATTCGAAATATTCGGCTGAAAACTAAAAATGAATTTTAAAATTATTTTCAACTAAGTATAAATACGATTTAAATTGTTTTTACATTCTAAATTGCTAAATGCAATTTAAAAATTCAGTTTTATGCACTTAAAATATCGGGATTTGTAAATTTTCCACCAATTTTGGTCAGTCGTCAAAAATTTTTCATGTCCGGTTGAGCTTTGAATTATTTTTTTCGGTCGGACAGTAGGTTGGTTGCTAAGGTGCACAGATGAAATGAGTTTTTTCCGTCCGTCCGCCAGGACAGATGGCGGATGTGAGAGGGACATTGGCGAAAAAAAATGGTAAGACAAAGAAAAAAGAAGTCCGCCAAGAAAAATGCATGCAAAAACGAAAAAAAGTGCATGGAAATGCAATAATTATTTAAAAAAAAGTCTCACTAAATCTTTTTGTGGTCCATCGAGAGAATGTTGTGCAGAAAAAAGCTACACTAACTAATCAGCGAAATATAATAGAAATAAAAAGAATATTATTTTCAGTGTGCAACAAAAATAGACATACCAAAATTTCGCCTTTTTCGTTTTGCGCCGCGACAGAAAATCGAATCTCCTCGTAGGTGTCCTCGACCAACTTTTGGCCAACGCTCAGCTTTCCGCTCAGCGAATCAATCTCCACAAAGCCGACGATTCCCTCCTCCACCGCGAAGTCGATTCGTCTCTGCGATCGGAGAAGACGCGAAGAGTCGGAATCTGCCGTCAATTCTGACTCTAATTCGCCGAAATCTGGCAGCAATACCTGAACCATGCCGATGTAGTCGCCCACTTCCAACCGACCTTTCAACGAAAAATTATAGTATTCGGGGTCAAATTTAACTCCGCTCGAAGAAATCGGAAAATATGTCGTTGCAGTATTATTTGTCGGTAGAAACTGAGTAGTAGTTGTTGTTGTTGTGGTCGTTTTAGTTTTGTTGTTGGAATCGCCGGCAAATTTATTTCCAAAACCGTTTTTGTGATTTTTTGCAGCTGCGGTCGCCCAATCCAATTGCTTCAAGTAAATTTTATTTGGAACAGTTTGGCGTTGACTGATGGTGTCGCTTACTGTACCCGGCGTGCCCGTTGAATCTTCAGAAATATCTGGATCCACTGTCTAAACATTCGATTCAAAACAAAATTAAACGGGCAAATTAAGCGGCGGCCGAAAAAGTGGGGAGATAGAGCTACCCGTGGAGCATATTTTAATAATTTTTTGAAAATTTTAAAAGTTTTGAAATTTTCTAGTTCATACAAAAAAATCTCAACGAAAGCGTTCTAAAAACACTTGACCTCCGATCTTTGTAAATGAAGCCTTAAAAATTTAAAATTTCTAGACCCTTTAAATTTTCTAAACCTCAAGGAAAATTTCTGGGCCCGCCGCTGAGCAAATTTATGAAACACTCAAAAAATTAATTCAAATTTGAGTCAAGAAAAATTCTTATAATTACCTGCTCAATTTCAATCGATCTGCTAGACGAACTTTTCTCTCCCCGCACATTCCGTTCACCTATTTTCAACTGCTTCGAGTGATGAGCACGACTCCGTTGATTCTTTCGTTGCTTGCCAAACTTAGAAGCTATCGTAGTTTTCACAAGCACTGGCGTTGTCGTAAAACCACTACTGTCCGGAAATTCACCAAGTGCCCGCTCCAATTCAAGTGCAGCACTCCTAAGTCGGCCTCGTTCTTCAGTACGAGCTTGTTCGGAATGAACGGCGGCATCGCGATTCTCCTCGAAACCTACGGCTTCCCTCGCACTTTTCAATAATTCAATAGCTGCGCGTTGGCGTTCCTTCGCCTCCGCCTCGGTCTCTAATATAACGTGAACCGAAACACGAGATGTTCTAAAAATATGCGTAAAATTTTTGTCATTTAAACATTTTTGAAATATTCCAAATTAAAAAAAAATTAAAAAAATAATATATGTTCTCTACCTAGGGTCCACATCAGAATCAAAGGCCTCGACAGGGAACGTATACGACTTTTCGGGGAAATAATTGCGATCTTTCGTGGTGTAATAAATCGTGGCAGAGCCGTCCGCTTGAAAAATGGTAAAAGGCAGCGATTCATATTCATCGGTTAAAATTCTATACCGCACATGCCCAAATTCACCCTAAAATACAAAAAATAAAATAAAATAACACGTAAATTCGTTAAAAAAACTTTCAATAATACCTTGTCCTCATCTGTGGCCTTAACAGTGCCGACTTCGGTATTGTTGTATGGTAGTAGGTCAAGGTAAAATGTGTAGGCCAATTTCTCAAATTTCGGTGTATGGTCGTTGAAATCGTCGATGAATACGTCGGCTGTGGCTATTTGACACAATTCCAACGACTTTGGATGCAGAATCGATGTACTCTAAAATCAAATAATCAAGTATACGGGTAGGTAACGAATGTAATGTTTTTTATAAACCTTAAGTCGAGCCTTCACAACAATTTTAGCCAACTTCTCCCGATCAATTTCCGCGCCAAACTTGACAAACATTGTGCCATCCGAGTTCACCTCAAAATATTCGGTGCCATTCAGCAACTCAACGCTATCCACCTGTTCAAATAGAATAACGTATTGAAAGAAATTTTTATTTAAATATTTTTTAATCCCAACAAATATTACGTCTCCCTTGAAGTTGAATTGCAGCACACGCGTGTAGGTGGAAGGATTCTCTAGCAAATGTGCCTCGTAATGACATTGAGCAAAATAGGTGAGCCGTATTTCCGAAATATCGTTTAGATTAAGAGCCGCGGTGACGAATTTTTGCGGATCAGTTTGAGGATAAGCCTAAAAAAATCAAAAATATTCAATTAAAAAATTAATTTAAAAAATTCAGCAAAAACAATTATAAATTTTTTTAATAAAATTTTACCTTAATTAAAAGTTGAATATTTTGTGGAACGTTTTCGTTGATTATCGGCCGCTGAACTCGAATTCGAGCACTTATTGGATCTAAGCTAATCAAATCACTGAATTCCGATTCCACAATTTCGTAAATAATTTTTTGAGACTTTGAGCTGTCGAAGGGAAATATCGCAAATATTTGCTGATTGGGTATTAAATCCGAACCAACGTCAGCATTCTGAAATTCATGTTCAAACATTAATAACTGGCATAACCAAGTACAAAACATTTCGAAAATATTTAACCGACAACATATGATCAAATTATTAAATAGCGTAAACATAAATTTGAAAAAAATTGACATTACCTTAGTAAAATTGGCGTAATATTCGCGCTGCGAAAACCTTGCGGTTATCTCGTTCGCATTTTTCACCACCACTTTCAGCTGAGTAAAGGCTTTTTGCTCCGGAAAGTCGCCATCCTGCACAAAAAATGGAATTTTAAATTGTACTGCAAAAAAACACAAAAAAATTTCCTCAACCTACCGTAACCGAAATATTCAAATAATAGACAGAGCGCGTTAGCACGCTCAAGACTTTCACGTGCACTAAATGAGGAAGTTGTTCCAAGGTCCAATCCTCCTCGCGTTTCGAGTACTCCTCCGGCACATATTTCAAAATTTTGTAATTCACGTTTTGTTCGCTGACAATCGCCAATTGATTGTGCCCTCCAGACTGAAACAAACAAAAAAATCATCAAAAAATTAAATTTTTTGATTTAAAGTTTTACCTGAACGGTAAATCTGAGAGGAAAACTTTCCGACGGATCCTTGTCGAGTGCTAATATTGGAGTAACATATTGAGCACCAATCACAGAATTCTAAATAATTTGGCTGAAGTTAGCCAATGACACTGATCACATAAAAACCAAAAACTTAAACCAATAAAAATAGAATAAAATGCACAAAAAAATACATTCTACAACAACAAACCTTCAGCACAGTAATCTCGTATGGTTCGTTGTAGAACGTAGGTGCGAATGTATTGAAATTGCGAACGCGAAGTGTAATTAGCGGATGGTTTCTGCCGTTGCAGATTATCGTCAAGTACAGTAGCGTCTCGTTGATTTTTGATGGATAGTTGGGCAGTAGAATCGGTTGCTTATTAAACAGAAAAAATTGTCCCGAAGATGCTGAACGGCTCGCAACATCGAATAAACTCGTAAAATCAATCTAAAAAATTCCGTTCATATATTTGCCCATTTTTTAATTGTTAAGAAAAAAGTGTAAAGCCCTACGGTAAATCTACCTGTGGCAAATTGTTTGAGCGAATATCGGCAATTTCTAGCCGAGCGTCGGGAGGATCGACTACCGTATCCAAGATTATTGACTCCGGTGGGGTATCGGACCGAACATCGAAGAAGAAGGGCTGAATTTCGGACTCCGGAAAGCGGCATATTTTTGCCTCTAAAACAATTGTACATAAATCGATCACCATTCAGCTTGCACCAAGAAATTCAAACCTTTGCGCTTCGCAAACACGCCTACATTAGCAACTAACAAGAACAAAAATATGCAAAATAGTATGCAAAACTTCCGTCGACTTTTCATTTAACAACGAATTCACCAATTACCGACTCCTTGCCCAGTTCTTCCCAACATTAAATTTACCTGAAAAATTATAAACATAATATACAAAAAATATTATTTTCACACATTTGATGCTATATTCATATCAAAATAATATATTAAAAATTCATAACACGTAAAAATGAATTAGCCACGCAAAAAATTATGAAAATTTTTGCAAATAAAACTCCGTTACCACATTCAATGGCGCCAGTTTCTCTTCCTTCAATATTCCTTTCATTTCAAATTTATTTCATTTTTCTGCATGTTTAAGAAGGATGTTTTGCGGTTTTGTAAGCATGAATCGATCTGATCTTCTCATCACTTTCACACGGGTAAGCTTAAGTGTTTACTTGTGATGGATAAGTACATATAGCGGCTTTCACATTCACCTAATCCCCCTTTCTTTTCTTTTCATTTTTTTACATTAATAATATCAATATAAACAAGAAAATAACATTTGAAGAGAAAAAACAAATCGAAGGAATTTAAACGATTCTTTCTTAGAGGTTTTCATACAGAACAACCCCTACAAAAAAAACTAAAAATTTTGAAATCCTTGCTAGATAATCAACAGAAAAAAAACGTTTAATAAATAAAGCATAAAAATTATTTTAATTATTTTCAAGGTTAACGGTAAATCTTTTCAAAAACATACCGTTATGCAAAAAAAATTAATTAAAATAGTAAAAGAATATTCCAATTTTACGTATAATTAAAAATAACGTCACAGTCAGGGTCACACATCAGAATATGAAAATAAATAAGCGATTAATTTGGATTTCCAAAACAAAATTTAATAAAATATGTTTTTTTAAATAAAATTTAATAAAATACTTTTGGTCAATAAATTAAAAAGTTTAAACCGAAATAAATTAAAAGCAAAACTCCGTAAACATATAGTTTAGTAAACATATAGTCCGTAAACATATAGTTTAGATAAAAAAGATAGAAGAGTATTGGGTAAGCTAATTGAGACGAGCAGTTAATTCACTTTTATTATCAAGAAGTGTTGTCTGATCCATTTTAACAAAAACCAAACCTTTTCTGTGCTTCAAAAAAATTTTTTTGCGCAAAATCCATGCGCGCTTTAAGCTTACTTTCACTTTTCCAAACTGATTGCTTGAATTCTCGGAGCTTCGCTTTCAGCATGAAATATTACTCAAAAAGTCGCTAATTTATTTTAACGTGTATTTCGCAATATTTCTGATAGCAACATGCACACATCGTGGATGCGCTTATTCGGGTGGTAACCCGCCGTCCGCATCTCTACACAAGCACATTTTCTTAAATATCATTGGAAAGATAATTTTCTAATATTCTCAAAACCGCGATACTGGATAGGAGCTGAGAAAGAAAAAAATGGAAAGAAAAAGCCCATCCAGAAATATAGTAACCATCGGCCTTTATCAAAAAAAACTGCAGCTTTTCTAATTAGGTCATTTTGCGTTGCTTTCATTGATTAATTGTTTAAATCAATTACCAAACTATTAAAAAAAGAAAATACACAACACTAAGACAAAAACAAAGTTTAATTATGAAAAAGTATCAAAGAAAAAATTAAAAATTAAACTACCAATTTTTTTAATTTAAAATTAAACTACCTGCCTTTCGAAAGTTGATGATAGAATATATGTAAAGAACGCCAGGTGCACGTAGTCCGTCCTGGTTCATCATGAAGTGCTAAAATGCCAAAAATTAAGAATGCCGACCTCTTTGCTTTTCCATCAATTGTTTTACTATTATAAAAATGTAATGTTAAAAAATTGTTTTTATAATTTTGAGCTTTGTAAAAACGGATTGTATTAAAAATAGTACATAATACAAAGATCATCATTGTTTTTGTGGTTTTTATGAGCAATAAATCCTAGTTCTGATATAATTAAAGCAATGTCATGTTATAAAACTAAATAAATATCATGTTATTTTCTTCAGCATAAATAATTTAATCGAAAAATTGATACAATTTTTCTAATGCTTCTACTGCATATATTCCAGAAAATCAAATTTTTTTAAGTACAAGGTGATTCAACTTTTAATTTTTTTCAAAATTATTAATACGCAACTATTTTTCATTTATTTTGCTTCCGATTTGATAACGTCCTTTAAATTTGAAAATGTAGAAATTTGAAATATATAAGTTTGGACAATGACTCAAAAAATTGCTCGAAACAAAACATAGTCGAACAAAACGAATCAGGTTCATTTTTTTCAATAACAATTGTTTGTTGTGCTTTAAGAATTTTTTGAATACACATTATAGTTGACTTTTTTTCAATTAAACAACTTTGTATCCGTACTTTTGACCGATTAAAAACACGGCAATTAGTAATTTGAAATTACCAATTTCTTAACCAACACCTGAACACATGTTTTTTAATTAATCGGCTGACCTTTTAAGTGCAGTGTCATCGTTTTTCCACCTTGTGCAAAACTTATATCCGTTCGAAAAATTTCTGGTGACGCCACCTGAATAGATTGAAAAAATTACACGAAAAGAGTTCACAAAAAAAGAGTTCAAAAAAAAAGTGATTGAATTTTTCGACCAAAATTTTTTTTCTGGATTATTGCACTAAAAATGTGGTCGAGCAAGTCGGCTTAGATTTCCCTACTCTGGTTGGACCCTGATCTCTATGTCACGGCGCAAAAAAAGGTGAAACATACTTTTGAAATTTTCGTAAAATGTTGGCGTTATGTCTTCAATTTCG